>BHFT01081898.1:0-12062 GCA_004320025.1 Laticauda laticaudata | reverse complement strand
AGCCAATGTTCCGTTTTTCAACTGCTGTTAACTAATAAAGACTTTGTTGTTGGAACCCAGTCTACCTCACGTTTTTCTGGGCGGAACAAAAGGACTTTTCCCTCACTCCATTTTTGTGCCAAGCTTTAAAAAAGAACAACTCTGAAGAACTGCAGCATCAGATGGTGCTGATGACGTCTTCATTCATCCTGTGGAAGGATGTTATCAGCAGGAAAGAGAACACTGAAAATATTACAGTTTTTGTCTGCAAACTCTACTAATGAAAGTTAAGGAGCACCACAAAAAGATGGGACAAAAATTAAATATAAAGACCAATGTAATAACAACAGATACTGCAACCAGCTTTAGAATTAACAATAAAGATATTGTAGTGGTGAAAGTGCTGCTGTCATTTAATATCAACCATTAGTCATAAAGAAACTAGCTGTCAAAAGTGCAACACAGACAAGCACTTGGTAGAACAGCCATGAAATCCTTTGAAAAAGTATTCAGATGTTGGGATAAATCTGTACACACAAAAATTAGAATCGTGCAGACCAAGCAAAACCTTGATAACTATCTGTCAAAAGTAATTTTGTGCTACTTTCTTCCCTGATTTCTTCCCTGAAAAGAAGTGCACCCAAATGATCTCGAGAGTCCCTTACAACTCTTACTCTTCACTCTTACCTTCCATTGTATGATTCCATGGTCACTGCATCTGCTTCCTGTCCTCCTTTGAATCCAATGTAACCGTAACACAAGGGTCTTCAAACTTGGCAAGTTTAAGACTTTTGGACTCCAACTCCCAGAATTCCTGAGCTAATATGACTGGAGGAGGAATTCTGGGAATTGAATCCACAAGTCTTAAAGCTGTCAAGTTTGAAGACCCTTGCTGTAACAAAAAAATTGTGCAAGGCTGCCCTTGTTCTAATGTACCCCAGTATTCTGTAACCACAAATATAAATATAGTTCCAGCTCATCCAGGAAAGTCTCTTCTATATGCATGGAACAAATGACTAATTGGAAGGGAACTGGAGATCTGCATCACATAATTAAGATTTCAGCCACGCAAAATGATATACCCATGCTTCCAAGAGATTCTATTATAATATGAGATTCACACATTGTGCTAAACCAGATTGTGGACAGTGGTGGTATTCAATTTTTTTTTACTCCTGGTTCTATGGGGGTGGCTTGGTGGGCATGGTGTGGCTTGGTGGGCATGACAGGGAAGGATACTGCAAAATCCCCATTCCCTCCGCACCCCACTAGCCTGCTTCCCAGCTCTCTTCTCCTGTTCAGGGCAACCAAAGAAGACCCTGCCAATCAGCTGAGACTTGGGAGGCAGAGAATAGATGGGGGTGGGGCCAGTCAGAGGTGGGATTTGCTAGTTCTCCAAACTACTCAAAATTTCCACTACCCGTTCTCTAGAACCTGTCAGAACTGGCTGAATACCACCTCTGATTGTGGAATAAGGTACAATTGGTACATTATACTAAGCCATAGACCATGGTTTTTTTAGGTAAAGCAAATCTGAACTTACCATAATATGGGTTAACATATGGCATGAAGTTAACCATGACATACTAAATCTATTAATTCAGCCAACATATGAAATGAAACACAAAATAGCACTAGCAACAGCACTTAGATCTATATAGATCCATAGTCCTTTACAGCCCTATCTAAGTAGTTTATAGAGTTAGCATATTGCTCCCAACAATCTGGGTCCTCATTTTCGTGACCTTGGAACGATGGAATGCTAAGTCAACCTCGAGCCGGTAAGGATCAAATTCCAAACTGTGGACTGAGTTAGCCTGCAATACTGCATTCTAACCACAGTGCTACTAGGGCTGTGCAGTATATTCAAGCATTTTGGACAGAAAATACTGTTGCACATTTCAAATGACCAGTAATTTTTGGAAGGTTATCTTGCCACCTTTTCCTTATCTATTTCTATTGATTGATTGATTGATTGATTGATTGATTGATTGATTGATTGATTATATCAGTAATTTACTGTGTCTTGTGTCCCTGTTCTTCCCTCCCCCCCAAAAAATTGGCTCATTTGCCACACTTTCCAGAAAATAATGAGAATGACCACAAGTATCATCAGATCTTAAATATGAAATATGACTAGAATCAACATTAGGTTTAAGAATATAATTAAAGTTTTTGAGGCTTTTTTAAGATAGTTCCATCCATGTCAGTTACTAAAATCCTTCTGAAATGTGTAAATATTTGTAAAGAAAATGTTAAAACTAATAAATCCCTCTACAAAATTAGGAAACATAAAGGATCCATTGAAGTAAATAAATATTTTACAAATAAATATATTACTTTTAACTCTTTTCCAAATATAATTACATATGTGATTTTTTTTCTTTTGAAACACAAAAAGACAGAGATACAGATAGTCCTCATGACCTTAATTGGATCCAGAATTTCCATCATTAAGTGATGTGGTTATTAGGCTAAACATCATGTGACCACTCCTGTTAGCAATGGCAGCTTTGGTAGTTGTGGTTGCAGCTGTTAGACCAGGACCATGGCCTCATTAGGCAAGGAATTCCCCCATCTCTGCTTCAACTTTCCCCACCTGCCAATCTCCCCTATCCACCTCTCTCCTTTTGGCAGTCCTGCACTGCATTGCTCCTGTGACCTTCCAGTGCTTATTTCCAAGGAGGAAAAGTGGGTCCTAAATGTTGTGTTTGGTTGTTTGATGACTCATACAGCCACCCATCTAATGTACGTGACTCTGGGTGGCTAACAGTATATTTTATGTGGTTGCCATGGAGATCTTGTACTGGACTGAAAGGCAGGATAGAACTCAAATAAGTGAATTACATTTTCCTGAACTGTTATTAATAAACTTGTTGACCTTGAAACATGAATGATCAATATACATTAGAAAACCAGCTTCTATATCAGAATTGCAGCAACAAATTATATACAGACAGCATGCAGCATCAAAGCGCCTCTTTTTTTTCTTTTTCTCTCTTTTCTTTTTTTGCAACCCTGGTTTCTGCACCTGAAATTGGTGTCATAATATTTCATTCATTTTAGTTCAAAATTTTTCTGTCCAAAAAAGAGGAGGAAGGAACAAGCCCTCACCCCTGCTTCATTTCTTGTCACCCCATTAGCTGAAATAAATGTGTGTGTGTGTGTGTGTGTGTGTGTATAGTACCTTCAAAGCCACTTAAAAGTTCCCTGTATTTACTGTACATTTCACATCATGTGAACATTTTATTTGTTTCTCCAAACACACATACATCTCTATATCTATCTATCTATCTATCTATCTATCTATCTATCTATCTATCTATCTATCTATCTATCCAGAGATCTTTCCAAGCACACAGCAATTCCTTTTCCAGATTTCCTTCCAATTGACTGTTCCTACTCCATATACAGCGAATAGGATGTTTTATGTCAAGTAAGAAGAGAATGTAGAAAGAAACACCATGGAATTGGAACAATGCCAGGAAAGAAATTACAAATCTAATGGGAACTATGGATATGCTACTTGTTTTAGAAGAAACCAACACTCAGGCACTTATTTAACAAGCAACAGAGCATGAGCGCAATGCACATGCACACACAAAGAGGGAATAAATCCCTAAAGTCAAGCAAGCTTACCTTATTACAGTTCCAAATCCAAAGCAGCAGATCCAAGAATAAATTGTCAAAGCAAAGGTCAAATGCCAAAATGTCATGGAAGGTTCATCAGCCAATCTGGGGTCCAAAGCCAAAGTCACAGGATTTCAAAGCCAGGATTCAAGGCAAATAAAAGTCTGGCTTAGCAAATGGTTGTTACGTTTGCAGCTCAACTTAAATAGAACCTGGTGTTGCTCATTAGAATGGTATTGGTCTGAACATGTTTGCTCTGCTTTCTTCTCTGCATGACAAGCTGGCGCTGCATGGTGATGCTGGGAGGCAGTAGTTCAGCTTTCCCATCTTCAGAGGCTCATGGCAGCTGTTCCTGTTGATGTTAGCCGTGTCCTATAAAGCCAGGATAGCAAACCAAAAGAAAGAATACGAATGCTATCTTGATTGTAAGGTTACAATAAAGTGGTTAGAATGCTGTACTGCAAGCTACTTCTGCTGCCTGCCAGCTGCCTGCAGTTTGGCATTTCAAATGTCATGTGCTCAAAGTTGACTCAGCATCCAGTCCTTCCAAGGTCTGTAAAATGAGGACCTAGATTATTGGGGGCAATATACTGACTCTGTAAACTGCTTAGAGGAGGCTGTAAAGCACTGGGAAGTGGAATATAAGCCTAAGTGCAATTGCTACAGTACAGAACCTTGCAAATCTGAAAGCACTTCTTCCTCCTCTGCCTTTCTGTTCCAGAGAATGACAGAGGGTTGACCCTCGAGATGCCTTTTCCATCTCCACTTCTTCTTGGGACTCACGTTTCTTTTATCAGACCATTGCCTAGACTGTAGCTTCTCCTCCTATCTTTCTCAGGATTCTTCTCTCAGCCCATTACAACTGATTACTGAGCAGCCTTTCCTCAATTGCCTGCAGATCCTCATCTATCCATTTATCCAGCAGCTCTGCAAGCAGGTTGCTCATTGTTGGGCTCCTCATCTGAGCTTGTCATCACACAGACAAGAGTGGGAACAGTGAAACTATAAGATTGTTCCACTTCTTTATTTACTTCTTTATACAGGCAATCCTCAATGTACAACAGTTCATTTAGTGTCCATTTGAAATTACAAATTACAAAGAGTAACTTATGACCATTTTTACACTTACAACATTCACAACATCTCCACGATCATATGATCAAAATTCATACACTTGGCAACTGATCTGTATTTATGATGGCCGCAGTGTCCCAGGATCATGTGATCACCTTTTGCGACCTTCTGACAAAGCAAAGTTAATGGGGAAGCCAGATTCACTTAACAGCTTAACAATTGTAGTAATTCACTTAACAACTGTAGCAAGAAAGACTATAATGGAGCAAAACTCACTTAACAAATATCTCACTCAGCGACATAAATTTTGGGCTCAGCTGTAGTCGTATGTCAAGGACCACCTCTATTTAGTTTATATTCTGCCTTTAATCCAGGAATTCAAGGACTTGGGCTGAAAGGCAGTGACAAGCTTCCATGGCAGAGGGTGGACTAGGATCTGGGTCTCCTATCCCAATGCTTTAACTGCTATTCATTGGCTTCTGAAAGTCATTGTGAGCAAGCTATATCTCTCCAATAGAAGATGCATAAGACTGCATCCCAAGTACAAATGGAAAGAGCATGTAATTATTTCACTACAAGTGTCTCCTTGCTGCATAATCAGATAGCTTAGGGGAAATACATAGAAATAAGTCTCATTTGGCATTGTTTGTTCTTCATTATGATCATGCAATCCCTGGTGGACACCAGTTTCCTTAGTATTCTGGTGTGGAAAAGTGTCATATTTTCAAAGGTTTTGCATGAAAGAAATTAAGCTCCAAATAAAGATTACACCTGCCACTTCAGCTACAATATTAAGCCAATCAATTTTTATTTACTTTAACTTCATTTTTCTTTTCAGTTGCTACACCTTTAGAAAACCTCTTTGGGAGATGTTAATTGCATTTTGCATACCTGCCCCCCCCCCCAAGAAATTATTAATCTTTTCACTCACAAATGAGATGTCCCTTTTCATTTAAACTCAACAAAAGGAAACTAATTTGGGGTGAGGGATTTGAAGCTTCTTGCTTTAGCAAGGACTTCTGCTTACAGTGGGAACTGACAGATGTATTTAAGTGAAGTGAAGCAGCAACTCACTGTGCCAGCCTCTGAGAACTTCATTTAATTTTACCACCCAGTTGATGAGTATATTTAAATAAAAATCACAACTCAATGTTAAAAGAAATATTTTATAGAAATTAAAATTTTAAAAAATGAGCCAATTTACATCCATGGGACACAAACAAGCAAACCAGAATTTAAGTAGCTTAGATGCATTCATGAATCTCTGATTTTTTTCAGTGACAATGTTCACATGACATGCTTGATCAACCATCTCTACTCTGGATAAATTACTTCATCTCTCTGCTTCTGCAGCACACAAACTGAGATATTTCAGTCAGTTGTCCCAGCAACCAATTTCTAGACAATCCCATTACTGCAGTAGTGCTGGAAAGCTATCACTTTCCTTTCTTTAATTTCTTTAATCTCCAGACATTTCTGTCCATTTTCCATCCTCTCCTCATTCTATGTAGCTACAAAATGGATAACCAAGATATACTACCTAGATAGGATTTTGTCTGATATTGGAAGGATAGATCAATTTTCAGAAAAGTGTTTCAGATAACCCAAGGAAAGATTGTACTGTTCCATCTGGAAATAAGTTGCGCGAGACCGGGTTCCAACAACAACTCTTTTATTTAACTCAGTAAAGCAATGGTATAAGGAACAAGAGCCAAGCCCGCGGCAGGCCTTTTTATAGTGGCTTGCTCCGCTTGTGCCATGACAACTACTTTAAATGGTTCTCCACCGTCAGGCGGCCAATCGGGATTTGTGGTTCTCTAATGCCATCAGAATCGGAACTTGGAGCCTACCCAAGTCCATACATAACACCATAGCCTCCCCACCTTGGTCTAGTCCAACAAGATCGTCACGTAGTCCCCGCGCAGTAGTGGGCTTTTCGAGCCTGGCTGACCTGCGCGCCTCAGCTCCGGGCTGGCTCAAGCAGTTCAGGATGGATCTGAAGAGCTCTTGTCTCTGTGTTTCTCCATGAAAGACCTCCTGGAAATCGAGCAAGCCTTCCAGCTCCGCCTCTATCCGTGGAGTCTCGTCGGTGGAAGTGTGACGCGGTAGACGATGCAATGCCTGCTCGCTTCGCCCTCACTGATTTGTTGCCAGGTTGGTCGAGCTCGGCCCTGAGCGTCTCCTCCAGGAAGCCTCACTTCATTCTCCTGCCCTGGACTCTCTCTTTTGGGTTCCTCTAGACCGTGAGGTTTTTTAGATTCTTAGAGGTAGTCTTCTGTGTAGTGGTTTGTTGGCCTTGTAAGGCAGGTTCTCTCTCCCTTTATTTATTATCTTATGGTATTTTCCGCCCCCACCTACGGCGTGCAATAAGTTTGCACTACGGTACTGGGGTATGGTGCTTGTGGAGTGCATGGTTTTAGGTTGCCTATAGTCTCTTGCAGATGCGCCTGACGCCACGTCTGGTTTTAACGGGAGTCACGATGGGTGTTTCCGCACCTGGCATGGCGATTGATCTGAACAGCTTCACCTGTGCTAATTAATTTGTTTAATTGTTTCATATCTCATTTTGGTTTTAAGGGCAAAAGGGACGGCGTCTGGCTTAAACAGTGTGATGGCGGCCTAAAAACCGGGATCTAGGCTAAATGAAATGGGGTCCCCTTGTACTGCGCTAGAGGTCCTCAAAAACACTTGGAATTTGTAAGCAGGCTCTCTTCCCAGTTGCTGGCAGCGCAATGTGGTTTGTCCCCGCGGTCAGGGCTGATTCCCAGGGCACAAATCCATTTCAATTCCTAGGGGCAGGCAAGGGCGATCACGAGTCGACGATGCGTCGAGGCAAGATTTCGGCATGATTTTTACAATTCGGACGAGGAAATGTCCAAAGGCCGGCAATACCGGAATTACAATTTCCTTGGTAGCTTTTAAAATTTAAAAAGGTCTTTGTTTTTTGTTGTTCTGTTCGTTGATTGTCCGGTCAGTCAGGACGTACGGAATCTCCCAGGATTACCATAGATACAAAAAGACCGGACGGTCGACTTCCATCCGCACAAGGCTCCCCCATCGTGTTCACGCTATATCGGACCTTTCTCCATTTGCTGCCGCTGGCATTCAGTGGTTACCGTTGGTGCGTGTTCCTCTCTTTCATTGGTTCGTTTTGCTTCGGTTAAACGATCTGCTCCGGCTTGTGCTCTCTTCCAGAATGTCTGGGTGGGGGGTCTGCCGTGTCTTTTAGGACTATAGCTCTTTTTGCTTTCCGCATGACTTTCAATGTGCCCCCGTTACACCCTACAGATTGCGATCTAGGAACCTGATTCAGATCAGCGGGTGTTCCTCCGCATCCAGCACACGAAACTCCACGTGTTTCTTCTCTTTTCCCACCATTTCTTGTCTGACTTGAAGTCTATGGGACATCTCACTTTCGTCCTGCAGTGTCGCTCTGGGATTCGAGATCTTCATAGTGGGTGTCGCTGTGCGCTGTTTCTGGCTCCCTCGTGCCCTTCTTTCTCTCGTGGCCTGGTTTTGGCAGTATCTGATTCGGATAAAATTCATTCTGGCTGGCAATGTGGTGCGGATTGTCTGTTGTTGCTTTCAGTGGGCAGTTAGGCTTCCTCGATTAGCCTCGCTAGCGGTTATGTTTGGTCTATTTCAGGGCAGTTTACTCTGAAGTGGTAGCGGTCCTTTAACCGAGGACGCACGCGGTCGCCGTCAATGCCTCGTCCATGTTCTGGAAACTCGCGAAGGCTCCTCTGATGTGTCTCAGGGCGGCTACTAAAATCTCCAAATGGTTTCATTCTTCTTTTTGGTCTCAGTCTTGAGAACCGTGTCTTTTTATCAAAGTTGGAAGCGACTAGGTGGGCGTAATGTGCTGCGGAGCATTCGTTCAGCTCGGGCCAAGTCAGTCCTGTTTGATGTCTCTATGGTTGCTAGTGCCTTGCCATTTTAAAAATGTCTGGACCGGCAAGTGTGTAAGGAGACAGGCCTGCTACTTTGGTCAGCCGTATGTCCTGTTAGCTCGTTTGCTTTCCTAAAAACATAAGAAAGCGAGTCATAGTAACGACTCTCCATCCTCCTCATCAGGAATTGAATGGTGTGGCGGAGGTTGTTACCAGGCGCATTGCTCTTGCTGCGTCAGATCGCCACGGCTTCGTCTCGCTCTTCTGTACGATCCTATCCCGTCACCAGGTGTTCCATCTGGAAGATAATTGTGGCGAGAACCGAGTTTGCCAACAACAACTCTTTTATTTAAGTTCAGTAAAGCCCCTGTCGCACCTGCACTCAATGGATGCAAAGAGGATGTAAACATGGACAAAAAGCTTGCCCTCGCTTCCTCATGTTGGTTAACGCGATCGTAATCTCAGTCGCCTCGTTTTGCTTTCCTCTTTATCCACGCAGCATCCCGTTATTGACGTTTCATCCGCGCTCGAGGAAAGTTTTGGAGCTGCTGCAGAAACTTTTGGGGCGGAAAATGTATCAATTGTCGATCTGTTCTGGCATTCCGCTAGCGCATCTGGCTACCATCCGTTCTGCAACACCGTTACGCATCCGCTAACCATATCTGCTAGGCATGCCGTTACACATCCGCTGCAATCGCATCCACGGTCGATCGCAGGGAGGAAAGGAACGGACGCAGAATGGATTGGGCAGAACAGATGCAGGCATTGGAAACAAAGGCATTTAAAAGAACAGAAAAGATACGTTACGCAGAGGGGACCTATCGTCTCGATATGTAAGGATACCTTAGCAGGATGCCTAGAGGAATGCCTAGCAGGATGCAAAGGGACGCCTGATAGCGCCGTATATAAGGCGGTAGAACTTGTCTGCATCTCAACTTCAGACACAGCAGAGCCAGCTGTGGGCAGACCTTCTGCAGCCTTTCATCTGACTGCGTCTCTTCCAGACGATGCATGCCAGTCATGCAACCGTGGATGATAACACAGTCCTTTGGAGCCACCACCTTCTGGCAAGTGCGACAGCCAATCTCCAGGCTCTGTGAACTTTATACGGGAAAGAAAAGGAGACGGCCAGAAGCGTCTGGGGTCCAAAGATGGATCGGGAAAAGAGGCAGAAGTACGACTGTACAGACAACGCTGATGGTGGAGCTCAGGAACGAAGACACTCGGCATTCCAAACTCATGAGGATGCCTTCAGGCCATGGTTGACGAACTTGGTGTCACGGTGCTTGACCCCAGGTTGACGCAAGGCAAACACCAACTTTCCGGCCCAGCCTGGAACCTGGGTCTCAAGGGGCACTCACACGTCTGCGCCACCTGGCCTCAGGAACCACCTACAGGAGCATGCAGTACGGCGTGGAGGGTGCCACACACACATCAGGCATTGTGGTCAGAGAGTGGTGCACGTACAATCAGTCGATCAGAATAATCTGGCAGTGAGCTCCTCCAGTGCCCCTGCCACTTGATGAAGGAGGGAAGAAAGTTGCAGAGCAGTGGTATCAGAAGGTGGAATCTCCCCCCCTGACCGTTGAGCAGATGGAAGCATGTGGCCTGCAAAGCTCCAGCCAAGTGGGGTCCACTTATTCAAAGCTACAAGGGTTCTTCAGCAATCGTCCTCTTTTGCCATGGTTCGATGCTGACGTACAAGTTCATGTAGCATCGATGCCGTCAGGCCGCGGTCATGTTCAGATGCCGCAAAGGTATAGAAGGGCCATAGGGTGTGGCAACCGAGGGAGGGTGGACCGATACAGTCCACTATGCTTGCACTGGAGGCTTAGCTATCCCACTGCTATTCTTACCGGTCATCCCACCAGCTTATTACCCATCCCAGCATGTAACCCTGCCCATCCACTGCTGATCTAACCCATCCCACAAGCATGCTAAAGCTTAAACCAATTCGAAAAGTTTCCACAATGACTTTATTCAAAAGAAGAATGAAGCATGTGTTGAATCAGAAAATAAACTGTTATTGGAACAACAAGCTGTAAAACAAAAATGGACCCAGAGTCAAGGCCAAATAAAGTCCACAACGTCGCCAGCTACGCCAGTCTCTGGCACTCTTATTGGTCACTCGGAGAGGCGTGCCAGTCTCAGGGAGGAGAAGGTCCAGTCTTAGAGGTGGTGGTGCTGGAGTCGCTGTCTTGTAAACGTCAATGGGTGCCTGGCCCCGAAGAGGACAACAGGCGATGGTGTGTTGAGGAAGCTCTCAGATCAGCTGCGTCAGACCCGTGATGCTGGAGGAGGTCCTTCTCCATTGCCATGGGGTGGTCAGGCCCCAGTACTGATGACAGAGGTAGCTGAGGCTTGGCTTGGCTTGGGGTGGAGGAAGGAGTATGTCGTCGGGCTGTCTGTCTGCAGCATTGGGTGAAGGACTTGCGTTGGGTGGCATCATTGGCGTGGCTGGCATCGCGTGTCGTTGGTCGGCATCAATGGCGTGGCTGTGGCATCGGTGGCATCAGTGGATTCCCGGTGGCAACAGGTGTCGTCCAATGACTCTTGTCCTCGGATCTTGGAAGGGCTGCTTATGGCTGTGCTGGGCTGGACCTCTGGTAGCGTGCCCTGGTGAGTAGGGTTGGAAGCCTTGAATGAGAGGGACATCACCCTGGGGTGGAGGAGCAGACCTGGGGCTGGTGTGGAGCTAGTGTTCCTGAATGATCTGAGGTTGTGAAGAGCCTCCCTGATCCTGTCGCTTCACCACCTGTACTGGGGGCTCCTCCTGTTCGCTGAGGGTTCTGTGGCAATCAGGTGAGAAGTCGGCTTCGCGGTTGGACGGATGGAGGATCGGGTTGACAGGCTGGAGAGAGGAGATCTCATGCTGGGTGCGGCTGGGTCCCTGCCCATCTCCGAGCAGGAGCAGTGTGCGCTTCTGGCTCCTGCTTCATTGGCCTCTGCTCTTGTGGAGTGGAGCTGGGGGGGGGTTGGATGCGGCTAACGACTGTGTGGACTCAATGTCTCTTTCTGCTGCCACCGCACAGGGAGTCCTGCCACGTCACTCCACCACGGTTACAACAGCGTGGTCCGCGGGTTCTTCGCCGTGGCACGCTCCACAGAAACCGGTGCCTGGAGACAGGGCACTGACTCTCGGCAGAAGAGTGTACTGGCTCTCAGCAGGCTGCGAAGAGAGGGTAGAATTAGAGGGGCTCTGCTGTGCTGCCTCGGGGCGCATCTGCACGGCCTGCAGGGTAATGCTGGCACCTTGCCATGACGTAGGTCGTCTCTGCCACAGCTTAACCGTGCCTGGCCGAGATTTCTTGAGGTGCAGCTTCCCCGTACGCAGGGTGTGCATGTGCTTCCAGCAGCTGAGGAGCACCTCCGAAGTGTGAACCCATACTGCTCTGCCCTCTGCTCTCAATGCAGCCTGCTTTCTTTGGTGTCCCTGTACAGCCAGTACCTTCGCCACAGATAGTCATGCTCTCGCTCTCACGCCGACCT
>BHFT01081896.1:0-19798 GCA_004320025.1 Laticauda laticaudata | reverse complement strand
ACGCAGAGCGATGGACAATACAGATGCCAGAGCGGGAGCCTAGCGGATGGAAGCGGATGGCCACATCCACAAGGCTTCGGGGGACCTCAGCAAAGCGGACGAGAACGGATATGAAGCAGGAGTGCCACAGCAAGATGAAGCGGATGCAGAGTGAAGCTAGCGGATGCACAGCGCAAGCTTAGCGCGATGCCTTGCGTTAATTGCGCATGTGGGGGGGGATTTATTGCATCAGCCCGGCGGATATAAAGGGAAGCAGCTCGGAGACAGGTCACCATTTCAGAGGAAAGACTCTGCCAGACGCATTGAGTGCTGCTGCCTGCCTTGCTGCTGCAACATCCTGCTGCCTGCAGGCTTGCCTGCCTGCCTGCCTGCCAGCCTTGGTGCCTGCCTGCCAGCCTTGCTGCCTGCCTGCCCCTCTGCAGCCAGCAACCCCACAAACACGGGTAAAAAGGAGGCCTTCAGCCATCTGCGCAGCCCTGGCTAAGAGGGACAGGCCACCCTCCCGCTCCCTGCCCTCACTCCTGCTTCTGCTGGGCTTCTGTAGTACGGGCTCGCTCTTCTGCGGCTGGGGCTTCTGCTGCTTCTGGAGGAAGCTGTGATATGTGCTGCTTCTGGCGGTGTGCTTCTGCTCGTTGCTTACTCCCTGCTGAGGCTGCTCCTGGGGTGGTTGCTTCTGGCTGGTGTTACTCTGCTGAAGCTGCTCCTCGTCCTGCTGATCTGGCTCATCCTGCTCGTGCTCCTGGACTTGCTCGTCCTGCTCTGGCTCTGCTCTTTGCTCGTGCTCCTGGTCTTGCTCGGTCCTGCTGGTCCTGCTCATGCCGCTGGTCTGCTCGTGCTGCTGCTGCTGATGATGATCTGCTGGTGCTGCTGCTGAATTATGATCCCGCTGTGATGCTGCTGCTGCTCGATGGATGATCCTGCTGCTGCTGGTGAGTGTGGAGCGAGCAGCCCTTACACAAACTGGGAAGCCCTCTGATGAGGGCCCATCTGGTCCTGCAAAGGGAGGAAGAGGCATATACGGGAACGGCGAGAAGGAGGCAATAACCTCATTGAGGAGGAAGTGCTGGAGGGCTGAGAGAGAATGAACTATCTGCGGCGGAAGGGACCCGCTGTACAGGGACACCAAAAGGGAAGCAGGCTAGCTTGGAGAGACAGGCGGAGGAGTCTGGGCTACACATTGAGGTCCCTCCTCAGCTGGTGAAACATATGCACACCTGGTTACGGGAAAGCTGCACCTTAAGAAATCTGACCAGGCCACGGTTAGCTGACGGACAGAGAGACTATGTCATGGCCAGGTGCAAGCTTGGAGGTGAATCGCCACCGAGGACAGCAGCAGCAGCAGCAGCCCTCTCACGACCCTCTCTCTCTGGCAGCCTGGCTGAGAGCCAATCCTCTTCCGGCCGAGAGTCAGTTTCCTTATCTCCAGGCAGGTTCTGTGGAGCGTTGCCACGGCGAGAGACCCCCGCGGACAGGTTTTTAAACCGTGGTGAGTGGCATGGAGGACTCCTGATTGCAGTGGGAGAAAGGAAAGGCACTCACCACAGCTCCACCTCCACAGAAAGCAGAGGCGACAGAGGGCAGAGCCACACTGTCACTGCTGGAGATCAGGACACCATCCGCAACCAGTAGAGATCTCCTCTCTCAGCGGGTCCCACACCGACTCTCATCTCAACCGCAAGCCCTTCCTCACCTATGTGCAACAGACCCTCAACGGACATGGCGGAACCCAGTACCAGATGATGAAGGACCGATCAACGAGCTGCTTCACAACCCTCCAGACCCAGAGACACCTGCTCCCACCCAGTCCAGGATCTGCTCCTCCGACCCCAGGTATGTCCCCTCCATTCCAAGGCTTCCCACAGGCCACTCCACTACCGGGCTAAGGCTACCAGGAGTCCAGCAGCACAGGCAGCAGCCAATTCCCAGTCCAGCACAAAGTCATCGGGCGAACACTGTTGCCACCGTTCCACCGATGCCACTGATGCCACCCACGCCAATGCCACCGGACGACAGCAATGCCACCACGCACAGATGCACCATATGCCAGTCCTCACGCAGGTGCAGACCAGACAGCCCCACTACCACTGCTCCTTCCTCCACCTCCAGCAGCCAAGGCCTGTGGCCTCAATACATCGTCCTCGGTATGGGCTGACGCCAACTGGCATGCAGGAAGGACGTCTCACATCATGGGGCTGAGCACAGCTGTCTGAGACTTCATCAACACACCGTCACCCTGTTGTCCGCTCTCAGGGCCAGGCATCCAGTGGCGCTTAGACCAGCACTCCAGCAGCAGCCACCTGCCAACAGCACCTGGACCACTTCACCCCTGGACTGGCACACTCCGAGTGACCAAGAGAGTGCCAGGACTGGGTGGCTACTGTAAGTTTTTAATTTGGACCACTTGACTTGGTCATTTTCTTTTACAGCTTGTGATTAATAAAGTTTATCTTTGCTTCATACACTCTTCTCATTTATTTATGTCAATAAAGTTTGGTGGAAACTTTTAGAAATGTGTTTAGCTTTGCATGCGTGGATGGGTAAGGTAGCAGTGGATGGTCAGGATACCTTTGGATGGGTAATAGCTATGGATTGGGTAAGGATACAGTAGGATAGGCAGGGGATCCTGTGGGATGGGTAATAGCTGTGGGGATGGGGCAGGGATACCTGTGGGGATGGGTTAATAGCTGTGGATAGATAAACCTCCAGTGCCAGCATAGTGGGACTGTAAGTCCACCTCCCAGCTGCCACCCTATGGCCCTTCAGTTATTCAATATAAGTAAGCAATTAATCCACACATTTGAACGCAAAACCACAACTCTTTATTAAATGCCCTTGTTCATTTGTAGGCACGGCAACGTTACATGGCCACAATAATCAGTGTGATGAGACAGCTCAAGGCAGCATCCATTAAGCATCTATCATCCTTGTCTTGCCACATCCACTGCTCCCAGCTGGGGAGTTGCACCAGTGTCTCAGGAGGTTTCGCTGCTTCTTTCCCTTCAACGTGAGGCTTGTTGGGGCCTTGCAGCATCCTCAGTCGTCTATCAGGTTTCGCCCTTGCCTCCATTCCCCAGGCTCCATGTACCCATTGCCTGCTGGAGGTCACAGCCTGGTTCTGCAACACTGGGTAGCGCGTGCGCAGAGATTGTGCGGATGCAGCAAGCTTCCAATGATCCTCCTCACGTCTTCTGGCGATGCTGCGATTGGTTGAGAAGTACTGAAGCCTGTGGCCAGGATGCCAAGGCATTCTCCACAACCCATCTTGCCCCCCTGGGGACAGCCTGTAGTTGAAGATGCCTCTCTTCACGGGTGAGGAGTCTGGAAGTGTAGGGCTTCATGAGGTAGGTTCTGAGGGAGAAGGCGTCATCCCCCACGATGAAGTAGGCACATTCTTGGTGTGCGTGGGCAGGGGTATGGGATCTGGAAGCCATGATGAGGTTTGCGTTCCAGCCCTCCTTGAGGTACTGGCGTTGTATACCTGGGCATTGAACATGACGTTGCAAAGCATCAATGTACATGACTTTGTAGTCAGCATCACCATGGCGAAGGGACGATGCTGAAGAAAGCCTTATAGTTGACAATAAGTGGACCCGACTTGGGCTGGAGCTTTGCAGGCCACGTGCTTGCCATCTAATGGCTCAAAGTGTGGGGAAGTTTCCACTGTCTGAATACGCATGCTCTGCCAACTTTCTTCCAGACTTCTTCAGTGGAGGGGCAGCTGGAGGAGCTCCTCCAGGTATTCTTCTTATGATGGCCTGCAACCACTTCTCTGACCACAATGCTGATGGTTTGTGTGGCCCACCCTCAGCCGTTACTGCATACTCCTGTAGGTGGTCGCTGAGGCCAGGTGGCGCAGAGTGAGTCCACCTTGAGCCGCAGGTCGAGGCTGGGCCCGAGGTTGGTGCTCTGCTTGTCAGAACCCTGGGTGTCCAGCCGCTGCACAACTTCCGTCAAACATGGCTGGAGGCATTCCTCCATGGAAGTTCTGGAATGCACGAGTGGTCTTCGTTCCTGAGCTCCACCATCAGCTTGTTTTAGCAGTCCGTACTCTGCTCTTCTCCCGTCCATCTTTGGACCCAGACACTTCTTGGCCGCCTCTTTTTTCTTCCCATAGTAGAAGTCACAAGCCTGTAATGCGCTTCGCACTGTTGCAGAAGAATGGTGGCTACCAAAAGGAGTTTGTTACCCGATCCATGGTGGACATGACTGGATGCTGTGGAAGAGGAAGAGTCAGATGAGGCTGCAGAAGGTCTGCACAGCGGGCTGCTTGGTGAAAGTGAGAATGCAGGTGAGTTGCATCCCCTTTTTATAGGCAGTATAGTTTTCCCTATTGTCCTTTTGCATCCTCTAGGCATCGCTCTAGAAAAAAAACCCATCCCCTTAAATATCCGAGGGAAAAAAGGGTTTTTCCCCTTTGTGGGACGTTTTTTACCGTTTTTAAAATGCTTTTGTTATGCGAGCTGCATCCGCTTTCATCCTTCTCTCTGTCAGTGTCTACTAACGGTGCAGCGTCCGTTCGCGTACCGTTCCGCGTCGTTCCGCTTCGCTCCCTGCTCCGAGCGGATGCATGAGTTGCGCGATGCGCAGCGAGTGCCTACCGGATATAGCGGATGCGTAACGGAATGCAGAATGGAGTCCCCCGTAATGCTAAGCGGATGCAGAACCGACGGCATTGGATACATTTTCCGCTCAAAAGTTTTGAGCAGCTCAAAACCCTCTTGAGCGGATGAAGTCAATAGACGGATGCTGGAGGACGCTAGCAGAGAAGCAAACGAGGCAGTGAGTACAGAACGGAAGCATCGCGTTAACAACGGATTTGGTAAGTGTGTTTCTCATTATTAGATCTCTTTCCAATCTATTGGCTTGCAATGTGAGAGGGTTTATGGCTCCTTTCACTGATGGATGAGACTGATTGTAAAAGCCACCTATGAGGATATCATTTTTTTTTTTTTTTTTTTTTTTTGGTATTTTTTTTTTTAGTTGTTGATTTTCTATGGATAAATATCACTGGAATATGGAAATATTCTTATACACAATACAAAGTAACTATATCAAATAAGATAATTATATAAATGTATTAGAAAGGGTGTGGTACTTACGCTGATACACCCGCATTCTCGTGAGCTTTGTGAAGATCATCCAGAGATGGGAAGTGGCGTTGCAGTGCTCTTTCTGGAAAGGCTGGGCTTAAAACTTGGACGCTCCTCCTACTCCACGGGACTTCCTCCTCAAGCGTCCCCCAGTTTTGCGAAAGACTGAGTGCCAAAGTCCGGAACTCACATCCTGATCTAATCGCCTGACTGGAATGCAAACCCCACCAGATGGAAAGAACATGCGTGGGGCTGGTACTCTTCATAGCTCACAGAGAATGGGCGTATCACGGTAATTACCAACCGCCCCTTTCTCCATGAGCTGTTCAGAGTATCCAGAGATGGGCATACCAAAACTTGGCCTATCCTTAGGGAGGGACTCCGTCTAGGAACGAAAACCCAACTCCTATAATCGTGTGGACCCTCTGCAGGACTCTTCTGCAAATGAAGCATCTGCTGAGGCATAGACATCAATTTATAATTTCTGACAACGGGAAATGGTGAAGCCCAAGTTGCGCTCGTTGCCAATTTCGTTCTATGGAGGGCCTGTGTGGCCCATCTTGCTGGAAGTTGCCGCACTCCTTGTTGAGTGGGCTGTAATGGCCTAGGAACTGGGATAGACTGACATTCGTACTTTTAGCTATGGTGGCTCTCAACATCTACCTAGATGGTTGTGGACGACACTTTTGTCCTAAAGTGGATGGATTGAAGGATAGAAAATAGAGCTTAGAGTTTTCAAAATGCGCTATGTGGTCTAGAATATGATGTGAAGGCCTTCGCAGTCAAGTCTACGCCATTGATGTTCAGCCTACTGAGATGGTTTCGAGCAAATTTGGAAGGACAACTCCTGCGTCTGCTGGAAGGTTTATGAATTGACTTTTTAGGAGTGTACAATGGATCAAACGGAGAATCACTGGCGTGGGTCCGCGATGAAACACGCACAGTTCCTTAGCGCATTGACAATTCCGCCAATTCGGGAAGTTCTTCTAGACTGAGTGTGATTGTAATTTCGGAGGGACAAGAGCCACCTGTAATGTCAGGAATTGTAAGACTAGTGTTCGGTGGTTCTTCAGAGCGTCGAGAACGGATGCAGGTTGGTATGCGGTTTAACACCTTGTTGAGGGAAATCCAGTGGATCGCGTGATTAGTAGGAGGTCATAAGTTTGCGGCAACCTTGAGAAAACTGGGCGGACGATGTGGATGGGTCGGTGCTATGGAAATGGGAGATCAGCCCAGATATCACACGAGGCTAAAGCCCGCCACCTGTTAAGTAACATATTTGAGAGAGTAGCCCTTCGGTCAACCGCCTCCTGTAAAAAAAGCCCGAATAAATTGTCCAAGTTGCCTGGAGCAGTTGGGTCGATCCTAAACCCCGTGGCACCAGCGACAAAAGGCTTGACACCGTGGCGCTCGTTCTATATGATTTGTTGAGTGCCCGTCTTGGATGCTTGAACGTCGTGCAATAGCATCCTCTTGAAATTTGTTGGGCCCTTTGAACAGCTCCGCTCAAATCTCCATACGGCTAGACTGAGGCATGTGGTGTCGGTGGAGTCCTCGGCCCTTGGAGAGGAAACTTCGTGGTGGAAGTTCTCCAAGGTTGGTTCTTCTTCGACAGTCCTTGTAAATCTGCAAACCACGTCACCTGGGCCAGTAAGAGGCGACCAATATGTGAGGACAACAATATAGAAGCCCGGGTAAGGACCACTGACATCGCAGGGGCATTGATGGCCTCTGCCCCAAGTAGGTACTTGAGATATAGACAGCGGGAAATTGGGTGTTGAGAGGAGAGCAATAGATCGATACTGGGTGCACCGAAAACCTCGCACGCTTCCTGGTAAAGACAGACGCGGGTGGAGTGCACCGACTGCGCCTGATCTACTGTGGCCGCTGGCTGAGACAGTCTGCTTGTGTGTTTAATGCCCTTGCTATGTGTTCCGTCTTGATCGAAGACAGATTGCCTCGGCCCACTGGAAACAACTTGGTATCTCCAGCATCAGAAGTCTGGATGAGTACGCCCCCTGTTGTTTAATGGGCTTGGTTGTGGGTATTGTCTGTCAAGGACCAGAAGCATGGTGGTGGAATGAGAAAGGGGTAGAAAAACTGCATTGAAGCCAGTGTGAACTGCTCGGCAGGTTCCACACAGGTTGAATGGCTTGTGTGATTGTTGCGGAACAATAGACAAATTCCTTGTGCAGTGGTGGGTGGAAGGTGAGCTCCCATCCTACCAGGCTGGCATCAGTTGTGATCGGGTTACCTCTGTGAGGTTCCTTGAAAGGGCAACCCCTGTTTATCATTTGTTCAACCCCAGCGGAGCGGATCAGAGAACACATCGTGCGGTACCTTTATCCGGATGTTGGAGGTCCTCTTCCGGATGCTGAAAAGTAGGCAGAACCATTGCGAGCTCTCTGTAGAGATGGAATTGAGGCCAAGGCACAATGGAAATATAAGAAATCAGTTTCTCCTTTAACAATTTTGAAGAATGCTCAGGAAACCTTCAAGGCCCTGATCTCCTTGCGCCAAAGACTGAATTACTGTTTACCCTAGGGGGGGGGGGGGGGGGGGGGGGGGGGGGGGGGGGGGTCTGAAGAGGAAAATTTGCCCTCGCACAGTAATCTATCACTGCCCCCAAATGAACTAGCCTTAGTTGCGGGGATCAAGTAGTTTATATCCAATTTATGGAAAGCCATGACCTGAAGGGTCTCCAGAGTAAACTTGGTATCCAAATTTTGCTTGGATGTCTAGAAGATGACAAAAATTAAAATATCATCCAGATAATATTGTAAGCGGACAGATTTGATTATATGAGCAAGCTCGCCAACGCCGCGAGGACCTTGGTAAAGAGTCGCTAGGGCTGAAGCCAGGACGATGCAGACGATATATTCATAGGTGCGCGGATCAACCGTAGCAAAATCGAAGGATATCTGTAGTGGGCAGTCTGATTGGGTATATGTAGTAATAAGCCTCTGTGAGCATCTATAGAGGTCATATCGTTCTCTCTGATGTTAAGCAGAATGGACTGGAGAGTATCAATCTAAATTTTCAATAAACCAATAAATTGTTCAAACGTTTGAGGTCCAGAATTGCCCTCCAGCCCCCGCAACTCTTTGGACCACGAAAAAAAAAAAAAAAAAAAAAAAAAAAAAAAAAAAAAAAAAAAAAAAAAATTAGAGAGTAACAGCCTTGATCCCGGCTGTTCGCATGGAACTCTCTAATGGCCCGAATATGCATCAGATGCCCTCTTAATGGGTCTGAAGACCTAGGCTCCTAATAGAAAAGTTTTGGGGGGAGGATTGAAACTCCAGCGCCAAGCCAAACCTAATAGTATCCTTGACCCACACATCAGAAGGTGAGCGCTGTCCATTGATCGGCAAACATTTTAACGCCCTCCAATGGGAACCTGCTGTCAGGACTCATTTGGCGCTGACGAAAGAATTGGCCTCTAGTGCCTTCTGGGTTTCTCTATTTTGGCCTCCCTGCTGACTCTATTGGAAGATTCGTTCTATCCTGTTAAAAACTGGCCTGTAGGCCTGATGTTCTCTGAGATCTGGGATAGGGCGCCCTGATGTAGGACTGAAAGGAACCCTTTCAAAAACGGACTGGGGCGCCGTTTTCGTTTTCAGACCTACGAAAAAGAGGGGGAAGCACTTTTTTCTGTTTTCTATTTTCAGATATGAGGGGCTCCAAGACACTGCCAAATTTTTAATTTTTATTCCCCCCGATAATTGGGCTGATGCCAACTTGCTTGGTTTGAATCCGCCTGCCAAGTCGGAGCCATAGCAGTCTCTCGGTGCTGAAACAGTGAGAGTGCGTATGGCCCTAGGACGAGAATTTGATGCATTAAAGATGGTCGGGTTGGGGAGATCGCGCTGCCTAATTTTAGCTCTTGAGGTAAGCTCTGACGCTTGACGCCGGCAATAATCCTCAGGTGGGAGAGCCATCGAGGGAGGAACGTGTAAAAGGATGCAGCTGTAGCTGCCTTAAAGGTGACCCAGAGCGTGCAGAAGACGTGCCGCGCACGTAGGCGGAGAGTGCTAACTCTGCGCCTCGTTTTCGTTCGGGTCCTCAGGGCTTCCTCGGCCTCGTTGAGGGAAGTGAAGAAGGAGCGCCAGTGCCAGCAATGGTTCATGCCACGCTGTGGGGCGTGTTGGAAGAAAATTTGCAAAAATCTGGTGCAAATTAAAATATCGCTTATCGTACCCTGTTGGGGCTGGGTATGCATGCTCTGATGTCCCATAATGCATTTTGTTACTAATTCAGCAAACATTACGTAGGGACGGAAGGTTTCCATCTGTTAGTCGGTTGCTCGAGAATATAGGTCTGGATTCATCCTGAGACCCTGTGGTAATGGATGGAGGGTCTTGAATGAGCCTAGTTTAACGGTTGTTCTTTGCTGAACAGTAAAGATTTAGAGGTGTGGACCGAAAAAGTCAGAACAAGGTAGGTTGGTCTGGAATGAGGGCCATCGTCATCGATATTCCCCGTTCTGAGGGCTCTCTCTGACAGCTCCAATTCCATCTGATGGATCGACAACCCCGCCCCCCATGGAAACTCTCCTGATCCTCAAAGTCCACCTCCTCCCAAAGGCCTGGACCGTATGTTAGGAATATTGGTGGAACAGCCTGCGATTGACGGTTGTTGGAGTATGCCCAAAGGAGCGCGGGCAGACAAGGATATCACACATCCGAGAGTGTTTTTAGTAGTCGAGAAGGTGGCTGGTGCATGATGGATTGGCTGAACTTCCAGCTTGCAATGCCCCTTTGAAGCGCCATACCTCCATCCATTGCCGTCATTCAATGGGAATAAACTCAGGTAATCCTCCTCCTGTCCTATGGCCGGCAGCCGCAGGAGTGAAGGTTGCTCAGAAATGGCTGGCCAGTGCTCAATGGAAGTGTATGCCTTGGGAGTTGTCTAGAACAGCCTGTCTGGGCTGGGTAGATAAGTCCAAGGGCCCCATCAATGCGGTTTGGGTTCTGATCAGTCATGGCCCTCTTCGTCTGCCTCCCTGGCTTGTTTTGCAATTGTTTTCCAATGCTAGATTGCCTTCTATGGGCATTTTATCTGCTGCCTTAGAGGCTCTTTTGGGACCAAGGCTTGTCATTGAGGCTTACTTGGCTTGGCAGTGGAAAGCATTCGTTATGTTCCATTTGTACAATAGGATTGTCTTGCCCCTGATGTCAATTTAATTTTTTAATTTTTAAAAAATATTATTATGGATTTTTTATTGCATATTGATATTTGATTAATGATCATCCCCCGTAGTTGAAAATCATAACTCTCCTCCAGAAGTAAGCACTGTATATTTATGGCATTAAGATGATTAAATGGTGACAGTATCTTAAGGGTCCCCAGCAGGGAAACCACTATTACAGCTCTGATTGTGATCCTTGCCTGTCAGAGAAAAACGCCCCCACAATATACATGTCACTCGCCATTCCCGATTGAGTAAATGGTCCAAAGGCAATCACAGAGAAATTGCCTTGTGAAATGAGTAAATTGCTAATCCAGGAAGGCAAAATTGGCAAAGGAGAACCAGCGAGAAAATGGAGGCTATGACATTACTTCTCAGTCCCCAGCAGGGAAACAAACGAGAGATAGAGGGCTGTTGTGATTAGGCACATAAATTGGCACGCCGTTGAAAAAGGGTGGGAAGTGAATCACGCGGTGTTAAGCTTGAGCCGTCTGAAGCCGCCGCTGCTGCAATTTGTACTGTTGCAATTTAAAAGCTGCTGTCAAGAGAAACAGAAAGCCAGGAAAGTCACGGCTGTGAGCTTCCCGTTTCCGATCGTAGAAGCAGGCAATTGGAAAGGCAGATAAGCGCTGTTTGTTGCGAAAGCCTCAGGCTGCTGCAGATGACAGGCTCTGCTAATTTACAAGGAAGCTGTTTTAGAATTGTTAGTTTTTGCTAGATCGAGGAAAGCCTGAAAGACCGAATTAGATGGTGAAGGGTTTTAAAGATCCAACCTGAATTTGAGCAAAGCCGTTCCAGTCAGGGAATGCACAACCTCTTACCACGAAGGCTGAGCTAAAACTGGGGGACACTGAGGAGGAGGAGCGTTCTGGAGTTTTAAGCCCAGCCTTTCCAGAAGAGACTGAAGCACCTCCCATCTCTGGATGCTCTGAACAACTCATGGGAGAAGTACATGACTAATAATTGCATTAGATATCTATATGTAGATTATATATAAAATTGTAACTATTTTCAGCTAAAACGATAGATTATACTTTTTTCTTTTTGTTACAGTTTTTTCACCTTTTTTTAAAAAAAATGTGTTTTCTCTTTTCATTGACAATGCATGTATTTCTATTTCTGTGGCTTTTTCTGTTTTTCTGTCATTAGCAATAACATAATAAATAAAGAATTTAAGAACAATTTCTGGAAAAAAAGTAAAGATAAATAACTTGTATAATGCCACTTTCCTCACATTCAGGCAAAGTTTACCAAGACCTACTCAAACTAATCCTGGAGTTTCCACAAAAGAGCAAGGTCAGACAAAAATAGTAGATGAACTAAAGGTGCATTAATATGAATTTCAAACATCCTGAGGTCAAACTATGTTCCTGAAAAAAACTCATTTTGAATTCAAACAAGCTGTTCCAATCTCATCAGAAGTGTCTAGACACTGATCTATTCTTTATTGAAATGTATTCCTCTCCTTTGTTTGAAAATAAATATGCTAAAACTAAAACCAGTTTGGTCTAGTGATTAAGGCACCAGGTTAGAAAACAGAAGATGGTCAAGTTAAAATCTTGCCTTAGCCATGAAAGCCAGCTGAGTGACTTTGAGCAGTCACTCTCTCAGAACAATCCATCTTACAGGATTTTTGTTGCAGAGAGACTAGGAGGAGGAAGTTTTGCTGGATACGTTCACTCCCTTAAATTATTTGCAAAAATAATAAAGGCAGGATATAATCAAACAAAAACAACAAAAAAAAACTAGTTCTTCCAAGCAAGTTAATCTTCAAACTAATCCTGAGCTGGCAAGATAACTTAATAAAACCAAAGCATACATACAGGTACAAATATCTTACATAACACTGAACAGATACATGGACCTTTACCTGGAGAAACCTCTTCTTTCTGTCTAACTGTATGGTCTTTTGTGAATTTCACTCTTTGATGAGCCCGAATACATGTCTTGCATAACCACTCTACACATTCCACACAAAAGCCATTGGCTTCTGCATTGTCTTCACAGCTTGTACAAACCTGAAAAAATCAGAAGCAAAATATATTTTGAAACAAATAACTTCTAGTGACATTGAGACTATTGTGAAAAATCAAAATATAGGCAGTTTTTGAGCAACCAGGACCGGAAGTACTGTGCAAAAGTGTTAGGCAATTGTGCAGTAATGCTGTAAATTAAGAATACTTTCAGAAATAGAAGTGCTAATTGTTTATTTTTATCAATTAACAAAATGGAAAGTAAATGAACAGAAGAGAAATCCAAATCAAATCAGTATTTGGTGTAATCACTCTTATCTTCAAAACAGTGTCAATTCTTTTAGGTACACTTGCACACAATTTTTGAAGGAACTCATTTTTGAAGGGAGGGAGAATTTTTAAAATTGGTTCTATCACCCCCACCCAGTCAGACTCAATCTTCTCTTTTAATAGTTGCCATGAAGTGAGACACAAGCAGATTTCAATCAGCAAACTTCAATGTGAACATAAAAATCTCTACATTCACAGTTACCAAATTTGTAGATTTGATCTTGATGATTAATGCAGAATTCAGATGGAAAGAGTATGGGATATTGTATTGTGCTGATCTAAGAACATTTTAAGATTTTGTAAACAATTAACTCTTGGTAAATCCAGGATAGATTGATACCTTATTTTGACTAGAATTGCACTTCAATAAAGATTTTGATTCTTGGGGTAATACAATTTTCTACTTGTGATAATTCAAAGTTACAGTAGACTCCCGTAAAAGGTACTTATAGTCTAGTTCCAAATTTCCAACAACTGCACCCCATGGTTATGTGACATATTTTGGGTTCACATTTAAGCTGTTTGCAGCATCCCATGATCATGATTTCCATTTTTACCAAAACCCATTATTTATTTCTAGTTATCGACAAAAGTATCCCACAAACAAAGGATTCACTTAATGTCCAGACATTCTCTTTATGAACACCATGTTCAGTTAATGACTGTTGCAAAAAAGAATTAGGTCAGTTACATAAGTGACCCACTTTGTTATTCTTATAACTTACAACCATAATGGCAGGCTTCATTACAGTAATAAATGGAAGATTATTTGTATATATAAAATCTCATCTCTTCTGGTAACATGAGAGATCTACACAATAATAGTACTGGAATTAGTTTCAGTCTTCCATGTTATGAAGTAAATTTTAAACACATGTTCCATCTTCACTGGAAAGAAAGGAGTTTCTGAAAACATCCTCCATAAATTCACTCAGATTTGATTAATTTGGGAGGTTTTCAATACCAATCACACATAGCTTTTTCTTCCATGTTTGGACTCTTAAGTAATTGATTTATGCAAAATATTATGAGTGGTTTGAGTTATGGTCTTATGGTTTTTTAATTAATCTTCGTATCTAGCCAATTTTTCTTGCATCTGTTTTAAATCACTCTTTAGCTTAGCCAGATATTGTTGGATCAGCTTCAAGACTTATAATTTAACTAGGATCTTTTAGTAACAGAATCCTCCTCTGCCATTTTTCCCAGCACAACAAACAGTGACGCAGTTAGAATTAAGCTAGCTATGACCATTTGGATCTAGCTGCCATGCTGATAGTTCATTAAAAACAAAATTACATATATAATATTTTTTAATTGCCCTATGATCCACAGAATCAGAAAATGCAGGACCTTGAAAACTCTCTAATTAGCAAAAAAGCAAGATATGAGCCAACAAAGTCATCTCAAACTAGATATCAATGGAGCATTAGTGAACAACTAACAATAACTAATTAACTAGTTAACTAATTAGTTAATAATTAACACCTGCTCATGGCTTTTTGCAGGTTGTTCTAAAGTGATTGCTGACTCCCAAATTTAGGAACCCTGCTGGCAGTGTTTAGAATGCAATATTACAAGCTAACTCTGCTCACAGTTAGGCATCCAAAATTGTCCATGGTAATCAATCACTCTGAGACAAGTATAATCTCAAACTGATTTATTAGGAACAGCTCTGGTACTTCTATTCAATTTCCAAACTGAAAGTCATTTTCAGCATGTTTCACAAAATCCACCTTCTCTCCTCCCACTTCTTACACTTCATTTATCACGACAACCAATTAACTGCAGCTGGAATTTTTTAATGCAACGAAATAACCTTGAACTTTCCAACTCCTCCACCCCCTTTGCATTCGTTTGCAATCTTGGCAGCTGAATCTCAGAGCTGACACTCACAGCCAGTTCAGCATGACCCGCTCAAGGTTGACTGAGCCTTCCATCCTTCAGAGGTTGGTAAAATAAGGACCTAGATTGTTGGACATGTGTCAAATTTTTCAACTTTCAATTTCTAAACATTAGGGGTGCTCAAAAGTTGTGACATGCCTCGGGGATTGTAAAGGTATTTTAGTTAAATATAATTTATATGTGTTTGGTATGTAGCTACATAAATAGCATAACTTTTTAACATTGTTAATTTGTTGAGGACAATATTTTTACATTGATAAACTGCTCAGAGAGTGCAGTAAAGCATTATGGAGCCATATATAAGTCTAAGTGCTACTGCTATTTATTCATCACATGTATGCCTTACTTCTTTTTCAGTTTAAAACTGCCTCTATTTGCAAATTTATTGAACTGCAAGACTTGACATAGAAGTACTCTATTCTTGGAAGAGTAACTGCAAGTTCATGAGATAGAATTCTATTTCCAAGTATAATTTGACATTTCTTTTGCAGCACTTAATAAACAAATGCTGTGGCCTTAAATGCAAACCTATTCTTCTGAATGAGCATTTTTTGCTGGAAACTGGTAAGAAACATCATAAATCACACTCATGACCATGAAGCATTGCAACAGATTACGGTGAGCTGTTTTCAAGATTGGTGATTTTTTTCTCTAATTTTCTAATTAAAATGATTTAAATTTGGTTCTTTTTAGGAGAAGAAATTAAAATGTCAGTCCAGCGAGCTGAGTCAATTTCTGGGAAAGGTCCCTAGCAACAGGGAGAGTGTCTTTAAAGATTTGACAGACTCAGTCCAATCAGCAAGAGATGACTGATTACCCAATCCTGAATGCTATCTCCACCACAATGGAGAATAAGGTTATACGACTATGTGCGTCTTTGTGTGTAGGTGGCATATTTTACAACCAGAATTTCCAATGGTGAATACACATTGTAAGCAGATAAAAACAATTGATAAAGTTCATTCTATATTAACACCAAGGTTTTGCTATTGAGAAATTTACTACTTTTACTGTTTACTGTAAAAGTCACTTTTATCAATGATTCAGCTTACTCTAAGTACTAAAATATATGAAACATTCTAAATATTTTATGGCATATAAAGCCTGTGATGGCAAACCTATGGCATATGTGGCACAAGTAGCATGTACAGCTATATGTGTGGGCACACGAACCCCAGCCAAACTTACCTGCACTGCACATGCGTGCATCTCCCAGCTGATTTTTGGCCTGTTTGAGGCTGTTTTCACCCTCCTGGAGGCTCAAGGGAAGCCTCTGCAGCCTCTGGAGGCTGAAAAACAGGAAATACCGGAACAGGTCCGTTTTCAGCCTCCTGAGACGTCCCTCAACCTTCCAGGACCCCCCAGAACCCCTGGGCTCCAGAGGTCCTCTGGAAGCTGAAAACGGGCACTTCTGATATTTCCTGAACCTGTTTTTCGGCCTCCCAAGGCTGCAGAGGCTTTCCTCGAGCCTCCTGGAGGGCAAAAACAGCCTCAAATGGGCCCAAAATCAGCTGGGAGGTGTGCACATGTACAGTGCAGGTAAGGGAGCGGGGCAGGGGTGTTGCGTGCATATGTGCAGGGCGCATTGCATTGTGGGTGCCAGCACACACATGCTTTCATCACACATCAAAAAGGTTCACCATATATACCATCACTGATATAAAGTTTGGTGCAGTGGTTAGAATGTAGTATTTCAATCTGACTCTGCCCACAGCCTGGAGTTCAAACCTGATGGGCTCAAGGTTGACTCAGCCTTCCATCTTCTGAGGTCGATAAATGAGGATACAGATTGTTGGGAACAATATGCAGACATTATAAACTGCTCAGAGAATACCATAAAGCATTATGGAGTGCTATAGAAGTCTAAGTGCTATTGCTATTTAGCTTTATTAAATCATTACACCAAGTATATAAGAATGGCTCATATTTTCTCTTCCCATGTGGTCCTTTTTAAAGGTAATTTAAACCTGAAAAAGCTCTTTGATAGATTGTTCATTAACACCAACAGGGGCGGATTCAACCGGCATTATTATTGGCCTGGTAATTATGTTTTGTGCGTGAACGCGTGCCAAATGCACACTATGCACGCATGAAATACACTAAAAGCTGTGCTGCCCGGACAGCTGATAAGCGCTACACGCAGGTGCGCATTTGAAAAAGCACTTTACTACTTTTTCAACTTCAGCTGTGCCGTGCAAAGCACCCAAGGTTGAAAAAGCAGGAAATAAAGGTCTGGTAAGAACCCAGATGGGCCAAACATCAGCAGACAGAGAACCAGTTCTATGTCTGCTGCTCTTCAAAGCTACCGGTTCTGTAGAGCCGGGCAGAACCAGTAGCATCCCACCCCGAACACCAGCCTTTTCATTCAACTAAAAAGGGACATTCTATTTCAAAAGTATACTAATGATCAAATTGTTATCATTTTGTATTATTTCTAAAAAAGACTATTTCTGCACATAACCTACTTGAAATATCATCCGACATATTTTCAATTTCTTAGATACTACAGTAGTTGCTTCTCCTATTTCTTAGATAAATGCTGTGACCTTTGATCTCTGCAACCAAGTTTCACATTTCTTTTTCTATTAGGAGACAAATCACCAATGTAAAAAAATTAAAGAAACTGATTTTTTATTAAAACCTGATCTATTTTTCATCTGGCAACACTTCAGTCAGTAAAACATACACATCAATATCTCAAGTTTTACTTTCTGAGGATGAAATGCTAAAGAAAGGAGTGCTCTCACCTGTCCACTTTTGCTTTTTCTGTCCTGTCTTTATACATAAAACATGCAACTGAAGTAGTTTATCAAATTGAAAAATACTTCAATTGTTTTTGAAAACCTAGTCAAGTCAGTATTAACATACTATATTTGCTTTCTTCTGTTTTATTTTTGTTTCTTTGTAAAGTGCAAATTTT
Organism: Laticauda laticaudata; assembly: GCA_004320025.1. Taxonomy (NCBI): domain Eukaryota; kingdom Metazoa; phylum Chordata; class Lepidosauria; order Squamata; family Elapidae; genus Laticauda; species Laticauda laticaudata. The sequence goes on along the minus strand of BHFT01081896.1, from coordinate 2,395 downwards.
ATAACAGTAATTTCTAAGTTATAAAATAGTCTTAGCAACCTGTTCTCACTTCCTAGACAACTATAAAATAATATACGACTAAAAGAATTTTCACCAAGCATTAGTTTGTATTTCTCAACGGAATATCACATATTTGACAGTTTTAGGATTCCCCAAAACACCTACACACACACACACCTGATTTGACTTCTCCACTGTACTACTGGGAACCTCAGTAGTATCCTTCACAAAGATGTTGTCAATAATGTGTCTTTCTGCACATTCCTGGCCACAAATTGGACAGCGAACAACACCAACTAGTAAGGAAAAAAAGAATGAGGTAAATTATAAATTTACAAATTAGACATTATTCACTCATTTTTTCAGGACTTTTTTTTATTCTATTCAACAGTGTCCCATTGCTTAGCAAATGATGCATTCTCCTCAGCTTACCTCATTGCTTCTTCTCTCAGTCACACATCATTGTAATAAAACTTTATTTTACATTGAAAAATTACATTGAAAAAGCATAGCCCTATTTTTTTGTGTTCAAGGAACTTAGATGATCATATATTAAGCCATGTGGAATGTATTTATAATTTGGACTCAGGTCATATTATATGCATCTCACATCATATTATATGCAAATTAGCAGGGGTGGGATTCTACCGGTTCTGTCCGGCTCTGTAGAACCGGTAGCTCTGAAGAGCAGCAGGCACAGAACCGGTTCTATGTGTGCTGCTGTTTTGGCCCACCCGCCCGACTGGGCTCTTATCTGATCTTTATTTTCTGCTTTTTCAACCTCACCTGCCATGCGAGGCACAGATGCAGTTGAAAAAGCAAAAAAAAAAGTGCTTTTTCAAACACTGCTTCCCTGCATGCAGCACTACTCAGCTGTCCAGGCAGCAAGCTGGCGAAGATTTACATGCGATCAGGGAAGCACATTTTTAAATCACCAAACCTGTCAGATCCCACCCCTGCAAGTCAGGTCATATGCATTTTTATGAAATGATTAGTACCTTTAAAAATGATAACACTAGATACCTGAGTATAATAAAATTATAAATTGTTGAGGCAATTCCCCATTAGAATGAATGCACACAGGGAGATGTAGTGAGAGTGGTGAAGAATAACACACAAACAACACAGAGCTACACTGTATAGTAAAATGTAGGTTTTACTTCCAGTAAACGGTTAAGCAAAGTCCAAACACAGTCCAAGTCATTCACAGGTTAAAGCAGTCAGTTTTCAGTCCAGGGATAATCCAAATAACAAAGTCCAGTATCAAAAACAGTTCAGTAACAGACNGCTCCATCTTATGGCCGTTTGAGGAACCACACCCAATTACAATTTTAGCATTCCCTTAAAGAGACAGTATTAAAATTTCTATCCTGATTTACATATTTTGCAACCAAACTGTTAGGTGACTTACATTCCTAGCATTCTCCCCTTTGGGTAGGACAATATATACAACCTTACATTCTAAGTCCACAATCCTCACAGCAAGCCTTATGCTTTACTGAGCCTTGGGCTTTTGTAAAATGATCTGCGATGTTATTTCTGACACACAGTATTCCAGCTTAATCATCTTACTTTGCACACATTGTCTCACATTTAAATATCTTAAATCTGTGTGTTTTCATCTTGTTTTAACACCAAGATTTGAAGCCATCTGTATTGCTGATTGGTTGTCTTCATAAACAACAATAGAATCTGTTACAACCATTCCCATATCAATTAATAGTTGCTTATAACAAATTAAATCTGTACACAATAAATATAAACATGATTAGTTGCCTTCATAAACAACAATAGAATCTGTTACATCAATTCCTACATCAATTAATAGTTGCTTATAACAAATTAAATCTGTACATAATAAATTATAAATTATTACATAATAAAGATAAACATGAGAATTCAGTCTCCATTGCTGACAAACTTAAATGTTTCTGTTGAATAGACCTCCATGCAATCAACATCTTTCCCAATAATACATTACCTGATGTAGATTTATGTGTATTTACATCTGTAGCAAAACTTGCATTAACATATGCAGTTAAACTTAGTTCATCTTTAGGCTCCAAATACAATGCAAAATGCATTGTTTGTTTCAGATATCTTAACATGTTTAGCAGCTTGCCAGTGCTTTTCAGTCGGCTCAGCATTAAATCTTGCTAGTTGATTAACATTATATGCTATATCTGGCTTTGACCATATACAATGACTTAGATAAGATAAACCACCAATCAAGGACTGATAAATGTTCTTATCAAAAATAGGCCTTTGAACATCACTATGGCTAAACTCCTGGCTCATTGATGTTGTGACTCAAGTCGAGGACTTGGTCAGTGAGGAAGAGGAGGATTTGGCTCTGAGGTTTGAGCCTGTTTTGCTGGAAGACACAGACTTGGAC
>BHFT01081895.1:0-10022 GCA_004320025.1 Laticauda laticaudata | reverse complement strand
GGAACATTCCCACCACCTGTGTGATAAAATGTCACCATCAACTGTTTTTTGCACTTCCACATTAGGACTCACTATTGGAGTATTTTTCCCAATCTTGTTGGGGCCTTCATGAATTACCATCTATGAACATTTTATATGTTTTCTTTGTATGCAGCAAGTATACCATAATTTAATATTGTATATCCATGATTTTTTTTCGCATTCCTCTAGTTGATAATTCCATAAGTGATAGTCCAAAATTCATTACCATGCAATCAGTTGTACTTCTTGACTATTTCCTCTTTCCCACCTTTTAAAATCTAATAAATATTTATATATTTTGTTATTAAGTTTTGTTCAGTCCCATTAAATTGTTAATCTTAGTTGCGTTTCTGCCTTTGTCAAATTCCAAAATCGTTTGAGTCTCTTTTTATGTTTATTGAATTTGCAAAATATTGACCACCATTCGATTATAATTCATTTTCTTTATTTCTTGTTTTGATTTCTAATTTCCTTTGACTATACTAATTAGTTCTTCATTAGCTTACATTTCCACAGGTACTAATTCATTGGATGTTATTATGGCTTTCATGGTTGACAGCCACTGGGATTTCTGATATAGGTTTTACCTTTTATTTTTTTCCAGAATTGTTATCAAATGATCTCTTGTAGGTAGTTGCATTGAATAGATACTGTATAATTACTTTATTTTCCACAAAAATGCATGCCAACCTATCAAGCAGGTTCATGTCTGTCAGCCTTCAGATCTTCTAGCTATCGCTTTGCATCTTCTCGATGCCATATGTCTTTGTAATGTTAAGATTCTATTTGTCTCTTATGTTTAATTCCAATCACATTCGTAATCCAACTTCTAACACCGCATGCCTGAATATAAACTCCTCATTCTGGTGTCTGAGACCGTCTTCTGCTCCTCTTATCTTGTAATAGTTTCATTTTTATACATGGCCACTTGCCGCCAACAGACAAACTTCGGATGTTATTATTTTTTAGTTTCTGCTAAAAAAAAGATTTCCCTAATTTAATTGGAATCACTCCTTGGAATATTATTAATTTTGGCAAGGTTATTCATTTTTAACAATTGCGAATTCTTCTAATATAGACAGTTCAATTTGGCCCATAATCCAATTCTTTTGCTGAATTTGCTTAATCAGTTTGACCATTATTGTCCTCTTTTAATACATGAACATCTGAGGTGAATGCCAAATCTCAGGTATTTCCCAACTTTTTTTACTATTTGCAGTCCTTATTGTATTTTCTAATTCTGACTTTCTGTTTTGTCTGTACAGTTTTGACTATCACCTTAGTTTTATTTATTATATTATTTTAAAATCCTGCTGAGTTCCCCAATTTTTTATTGTTGCTAACAATATTGGTCCTGATTCATTGGATCTATCCACTATAAATACCCAAAATCAATTCGGCAAATGCCTGACTTTGATATCTCACTATTCTAATCTGAGATTCCCATTAAATCACTGAGTGTTTTGTCTGGTTGCAGCTTGCAACACTTCTAAAGAACAAGATAAATAACAGAGTGATAATGGACACCCTTGTTCTCACTGTTTGCCAATTTCCAAAATCTTCTAGTTACTATTTTCCATATTTAATAATACACGTTGCTTGTTAGCATTTGAGTAATACTATTCTTGTAATGTTTCTTTTATATTAATGCGCAATAATTCAAGCTTTTTAAGTTGACAAATATAGCACATGAATTCCAGTTTTAGGCATTGTCGACATGCAATCTTTTGATGCATCGTAAAAAATTGGAAGCTGCCTAGTTTTGTCTGGGTGAGCTTCATAGTATTCAAATTGATTAGTACTGTCCTAATATTGTTTCTATTTGTCTCTTGGCAGAAAACCATTCTGGTCTGTGTGTATAAGTTTCACTCAAAATTGGTTGCATTCTTTCTGCTAATATTTGTCATAAATATTCTTATAATCCGTTATTTAGCAATGAGATCGGTCATTATAGCTTCACAAATTAGTTGTTGATCAGCCTGCCATCTTTTAGCAATACAGAGATGTATGACCGATCGAACCAACCTCAAAGCAATTCCTTAGCTTGTGTGTAATGCAGCAATCAGATATATGAGTTCTCTCATGAATATGTGTGTTCATATGCATATATCAGATAAATTTTTGTGTCAGTTCCACTGGTATAGACCATCCGCCCGCGTGGTTGTTTGTTATATTTTATTATTTCTTGATCACCTTTTGTAACTCTGCGTAAATGTCATTTCTTTATACACGTTAGTTACTTCTCTGTTTCTTCGAGATGTGGCGCTCAGACAGTTTCCCTCCAAGTAGTATCTAGATGTTTTCTTCACCTACATCTTCTTGCTTAAAACGTTCGCCAACAAGTACCTTTTCACAATTCTCTTTCTCTCTCGTCCATTTGATAAATATCACTTGTCCCTTTCCTCATGCCTTATTCGATTGTGTCTGCAATTAGCTCTTTCTCTTTCTCTATTTTTAATTTATTCCGACGAACCACCTTCTTGGTTTTTATTGTGCTAATTCAAAGAAATCTATGTTTAAGAGATTTTAATTAACGTTGATTTTCTCAATAATCCTATGCAAATTACGTCATGTCTCTAATCATTCCCATCCTTCTTTCTTAACTTCCATATTTTTGTGAGGTTCTTTGGAGCTCATTATCTACAAATCTTTATAATCCGCTTTCTTGTATTCAGTTCCTGTTTCTCTCATTTTTCCTTTATTTCTTAGCTGTAATAGGCTATCTTGTGATTGCCATTTCCACAAAGCGGTCCTATTGTTAGTAAAATCCAATAAGATATATTATTTTCTCTTTGGTAGGCTTGCTACATGTCATCCTGTAATTTTTGTATATCCAATTTGGCCCAGTGTCTTCCCAACTTCTTTATAACACGATACAACCAAATTTTTTTGGGCGCAGATTATCACATCTTTTTAATGTTTCGTCCCTCCATTATATGCCCAATCTTAAAACGATTAATTATATGTTTTAGTAATCATTTTCCCACCATTGCCTATGTGAATTATCTTATTCCGAGTTCCTATTGCATCTTTATGGAAAACCTCCTCAGTCTTTCCCAAGGCCAGGACATACTGGATTCAAATTAAAAATTAGTTAAAAGAGATCACTGGCTATCAGATTGAGCTCAGACCAGAATCCTTCCTATTAGAAATAATTAAAGAAAGACTACCGAAAGAAGTAAAATACCTAATGTTACATATTATAACAGCCGCCAGAATAGCCTTTGCACAAGTATGGAAAACACCAAATACCCCTAATGAAGAACTAATAATACAAAAAGTAACAGAAAGTGCTGAGATGAATATGCTAACAATGAAGTTGAAAGAAAAAGACAAATCTTTTACAATTTGGAACAATTGGTATAAATGGCGAACAAACGAAACCAAGAAGTGAGATAAAAATGTTAATTGAAACAACCCTTAAGAAAGTAAAATAAAATTTTGTAAATTATATAAAGATATAAGAATAGTAATGATAGCTAAAGATATTATTTTATAGTAAATAAATGCAATATAATGTATTATATTTAAAGCAAAATCTTGTATAGATGCCAAGAACCTTGTTGATACCATGATGTTTTACAATGTAAAAAAAAAAAAAGAAAATTAATAACAATTATTTAAAAAAGAAAATTTGTATAAAATGTTCTACTGTTGGCATTTACCCCCAGCAAAATTGGCCAAAATGTTTCCAAACAGATTGGAGAAATGTTGGAGATGTTGGAACTATCAACAAGGATCTTTCTTTCATATTTGGTGGACCTGCCCAAAAGCTATAAAATATTGGCTTAAAATAAAGAATTGGCTAGAAGAAATTATCAAACAAAAAATTGAGATGAAACCAGAACTATTTTTATTGGGCATATTAAAACAAAATACCTGCAAAAAAATTTCAATTATACTTGATATAATAACTGCGGCCAGAATTGCTTTTGCTCAAAATTGGAAACAAGACAACACTCCTTCTGATGTAATGATAACAAAAAAAAGGTTCTTGAGTGGGCAGAGATGGATTGGTTAACTATGGAATTAAAAGATAGAGAAGAAACAGAATACTGTAAGAGATGAAATATATGGTATAATTGCATAGAAAACAGACATAAAGTTGTTACATGAAGAGTATTTAGGAGTTATAGTAAAATGGGGAAATATTGTTACAAGTAAAATGTAGAAATAATTATAAAATATATAGAATAGTAACCTATATAATTAGAAATTATATTAATATGAGTGAATACTGATACCGGAAGGCTGCGATGAATGGAAATGTGGTCTTATGGTGGAAATATGATTAATAAAAATTTACTTGAGAAAAAAAAGTTCCTACATTTCCATGGTGAATTCACTTGGACAGTAAAATATGGATCCAAAATATGAAGTTCCTACTAGCCTTTCCTTCTGCCTGATTTTGTGTAAAAAACTAACATATACCATTTTCTTTAATATTCGGTGACTTTACAATTATAATAATGGTACACCTTATTTACTTTAAAAACGTAATATTTAAATTGTGTGGCAAGTGAAATGGAGTTAGAAGAAATGGAGCACACATTTCATAACAAAAATATTGTCTGTCAGAAAGCAAAATTTAGACATTTCAGAAAAATATATAAATATAATTTGAAATCACAAGATGATAACACCAATGGAAAGAGATAACCTTTGCAATTTACTCTTGGCCCAGCACTTTAACATTCTCCAACAAGGGTGAGTAACCTTTTCAATCATAAAATGAAAAGTTTACATTTATCCACACTAAAAGAGAATTAAACTTCTATGTATAAAGAAAGCTTGTGCTCTTTGTGATGAAGAGAATCATTTGAAGAACCACAAGATTAAATCTGCAATTAAAATTATTTTAAACAGGTATGTAGGAGGACAAATTGAAAAATGGAAGTAAATGGAAAATAGTTGGAGATGTTAGCAGTTAATTGTTTTCCTATCTTCAAAGTAGCGACTCCTGTGTCTAACTATATGTCATTGATGCAGTTAGCTATATTCCTATTTGTCAATCATTTTCTTGTCTTCCACCTGTCACAAAGCATTTATCTATTTTGAAAGTAAGTTAGACAGCTAACTGTTTCTTCAGGAGAGTCATACACATGCCAGAAGAGGAGAACGATGAAAGAAACTTAGTGTCTCAGGACTTGCAATCAAGTGGAATCTACTGCTTGATGTGCATATGAATCCTGTAAATGAAGTGGCCCTTGAATTAAATTAATTTAAAATCTAGCAAATATTACTTGGCATGTTTGTCAATGTGCTGTATAATTATTAATTTGTTCATCGAAGCAACTGCATAAATAAATAGAAAGCAAAATGCCATGATTAAGTGAAGATTAAAAATCCAGGGTCAAGGAGCTCTGCTATTCATAAATCTAAATAGCTTTTCTAGGCCCTATTTTACATCTCCATACAGATCTGCAGATCTATAACTGCACATTAATTGGAACACATTTAGATGCCAATGGGGCTTTTGTATTCTCAGTGCACAATTTGTCTTTCCAGAGATGTTAGTGATGGAGGTTTTAATACTACTCCTAGGGGAGCACCAGAAAATCTTAACAATTTCCTTCACTAGAGTATTTTCATTAGAGCTAAATACTGTGCAATTTACATTTGAAATCAGGTGCAAGGGTAAATATAATGTGACAAGACATATCGCAGTATTGGGTCCTTTTGTACAAACGTTCCTTGTCTATGACAACATAGCTACAGAAGAAAATTTTGGAATCATGTTAAAAAGCATGCTTTAAAGTACTTCTAACCCAGCTAATGTGAAAATGAAAGACACCTGGGACTGTGTATTATCAATTGTTCATGAAATTCCCCCTGCCCCCCAAAAAAATCAAAATCAAAATATACTGTGAATAACTTTCAATCTCAGGCAGCTCTCTTTAGAAAGAGGTCAGATGGAAGCTCAGTACAGGAATGAGAAAAATGAGGAGCAAACATGAATAAGAGGGAATTAATAAAAACTTTACCATAGGGATAAATATACCAGTCTCAGTTTCTATGAAAGGAATGGACAGAAAAGGAACTACAGTGGAGATCTGCCAGATGCATGTAATGTTTGTTTTTTCTACCATGCTAATTGCACCAATTGCAAATGTGCATTTGTATATTAGAAGAACTAGAGAGCTGACTGGAAGCCAGCCTTTTTCCTTTAAGACTTCAAGAAAAGTGAACAACACACAAATATTTCATGGCTGTCTAAAACATAGGAAGTATCCAGGAACAGAGGACAAACCTATAGGAGATTAGTACCACTGGGACTGACCAATTATAGAGACTAATTACTGAGAGAATAAAACATGTGCACAGACCAGAGAGGCTATCATTAGGAAGTATGTTGTCTTCCTACTGCACTTATACAGGATATCAGGGTCACCAAAATGACTAATTGGTATCCATTCCTGCTTGCTCACATGACTTCAAAAGAAACTACTACAAGAAGGCAAATACTTCTCAAAAGGGATCCCCAACCTCCCTGTTAGAACCAGGCTGCAGAGCTGGAGATGAGCAGAAGGCAAGTGAGAAAAACTGAAACCATCCCCCACAGATCTGTGGACAAATTGTCTTCCATGAAACTGTTCCCTGGTGTCAGAAAGATTGGGTTTCAGAGGTGGGTTTCAGCCAGTTCAGAGTGTTCAGACAAACTGATTAAGATTTTGTGCAGTTCAGAGAACCGGCTAATCGCACCACTGCCTGGCCCTGACTGCCCCGCCCTATCTCACCTTGCCCACCTTGACTGTTGGCTAGAGTCATGCCCATGCCCAACTACTTTCCAGATCTTTTGCTCACTCGTTTGCCCAGACCATGTGGCCCAGCTGATATCCACACCTTGTCCATTTGCCTGCCTTCACCACAGCCTACCACACTGACCACACAGCTCATCTGATCTCCACGCCTCACCCGCTCTGCTCACCCATGAAGGTAAGGCACTCAACTGAAGGGCCGCCTTGGAGTGGACACTGTGAAGCTCAGCCGCCTTTCGGGCCTGGCTCTTGCTCTCCTTCAGCCCACATGCCACCCACTCACTCTTTGCCTTGGGTTAGGGGATGCACCATTTCCTGCTTCTGGGCTTAATGGGGCCTCCACTCACATGCCGCCCGCTCACCCTATGCCTCAGGTCAGGGGAAGCACCAGTTCCTCCTTCTGGCCTTCCCCAAGGCCTCCACCTACATGCTGCCCACTCACCCTTTGCCTTGGGTCGGAGGAAGCACCTTCGACTGCCTTTCTAAAGGGACACCTCCCCCACCACCACACCACTTGCTCTTGCATGTTTGAATTGCGGTCTCACCTCTTCTGAATTGACTTGCTTACCCATTTCCCCACCTTCAGAAGGTCCTTACTCACTCTCCCTGCTTTTCCCCCCACAACATCTCTTTCTTCGTCCCATGACCTTTCCTTCTTCCTGTGGCTGGTGGCAGAGGGGAAAGTGAGACAGGGCTGAACCACCACCGTTCAGCTTTCCCCACCTGTGGTAATACCAAATTACCCCTTCCTCCATTTCTATGGCAGCCAACAAGAAGCAAGCAGCATGAGGTGTCAAGAAAACATCGTGGAGGCGAACATTTGGCCCTTCTACAATAGAGGTGCTACCCCAGAAAACAAAACATAGTAGATAATAGTAGATAATAGGCAGACAAGAACCCAAGCAGAACCAGTGAATATTTACAATATACATTAAGGCTTATCTGGGTATTTAAAGTGAAACAGTTGTATAAATTTAGTGGCCCTGACATCACAATCGTTTACCCATTCCGACTGAGGAAAATGTTTCCAAGCTACCAAATGCTGAATTCTTCCTCTAGGTTTCCTGGAGTCCAAACTTTCCTTAACTTCAAAATGTTGTTCACCTTTGATTAGGAGAGGAACAGGAGGGGCAGATTTGTCAGGTTGAAGGGGGTTGTATGTTCAGGTTTCATAAACTAACATGAAACACAGAAACCTTCTAAGGGTTTTTGGCAGTTCTAACTGTACTGTGACAGGGTTCACAACCCATACAATTGGGAAAGATCCTACATATTTGGGTCCCAATTTCTTTGACTTCTGTATGGTCCAATGGTGGGATTCATATTTTTACTACTGATTCTGTGGGCGTGGCTTGGTAGACATGGCAGGAGAAGGATACTGTAAAATCTCCAGTCATAGGTGGTATTTGCCAGTTCTCCAAACTACTCAAAATTTCCACTACCGGTTCTCCAGAACTGATCAGAACCTACTGAATCGCATCTTTGGTGTGGTCTGTAAGTACCTACTGGATAAGAAAACCTTATCTCCCACTTGGTAGGCTTTCTGCAGAGCTCTTTTCTATCTGTCTGTTTCTTATGGGCTCGATGAGCAATAATCTAATGCTTTACATGACAGGCCAGATAAGCTGGAGCTGATTTATCCATTCCGCCAGTGAAGGGGTTTGGAGTTTCTCCTGAGATAGCTCTAGAATGGGTACAAAATCCTGACCAGTAGGTACTTTAAATGGGGTGAACCCAGTCCTATTATGGATGGAGTTATTATAAGCAATCAATGCAAAAGACAGCAAATCAGCCCAGTCATCTTGTTGATAATCTGAGGTATTGTTCCAGTACCAAATTAGTCAGTTCACAAGCCCCATTTGTTTGAGGTTAGTGGGTGGAGCTTAAGCTCTGGGTGAAGCCTAACAACTTCAAAAATTCTTTCCAGAAGTTAGAAGTGAATTGTACCCCCCCCCTTCTGAAATTCTGCATTCAGGAACACCGTGTAGTTTATACACATGTAGAATAAACAATTTCACCAACATTTTAGCAGAGGGAATCTTTGAACAGGGTAGAAAATGCACCTGCTTGGAAAATAGATCAATAATCACCCAGATAACTCTGCCCCCCCCCCAATCAGGTAGTTCCACAATGAAATCCATGGATATTTCTTTCCATGGGGCATTTGACTGAACAATGTTCTGAAACAGACCAGCGGGTTTACCAGGGGGTAACCTTGCAGAAGCACACACAGGACAACTGGAGACATAAGCTTCTATATCTTTTTTCAAAGAGGGCCACCAGAACTGCCATTTAACTAAGTGCAGTGTTTTCATGAACCCAAAATGCCTGGCAATTTTTGAATTGTGGGTGTTAAGCCTGGGTTCCCCAACCAGGGTTAGGGAGACAAGCAAAACAGAATGTGCAGCGTAAGTCAGATATAGATAGGCATACAGCATAAATGTCGTCGTGAGCTAACTTGTATAGTTGGGATAACATGACACAGTAAAACACACCAGATAAGCTTGTTTATCACAAAATATAGTTTATACATAATATACTAGCATAGTCAAATAGACAGTCAAGTAGTCGTTGTTCATATAAGTCTCCATTCAGCGGATATTCAGTTAGCACAGTCCGTTGCAGAAATTTCCCCGAGTCAGTTCTCACTTGACAAAATCAAGTCCTTGTTCTCTCTCCCGTGCGAGCGATGGCAAGTCTTTCCAAGCAGTAATTAGGAATCTTCCAATGCCAACGAGCCAGATAGTAGAGGAGCCAGCAGACCACACTGATACGATAGCACGCTGCTGGCTTGCTTCTTTGTAAGGAGCTTGTCATAACCACACGCCCCAATGACAACCTCTTTCCGCATAGTTAAAGAGACTACCAGTCACTTGTTAAACATACATAACAGGCGACTCTACTTATTCTTACGCTAAACTAGTTATGGCCAAACACTGTTATCCCTCTAAACATTCTTCCCTTTTTAGGTTTAAATAAGAAATCCTTTACATTTTCAATTTCATACTTTTTGTACAGCTCTCAGTAAATTCTACTCCCTTGTGCTTTTGTAAATTGGTCTGCAACTGTTTCTTTCGAGACATCAGTAATTCCAATTTAATTATTCCATTTTTGACTGATTCTCTTTACACTTTAAATCACCTAAGATCTAGTGGTCGTTTGGATTCGTTGTTTTTCACAGCCATACTTAGTTTGCTAACTTAATAGCTGCCTGATTAGTCACGCCTCTGCCTATCCGTCCTC
>BHFT01081890.1:25211-35249 GCA_004320025.1 Laticauda laticaudata | reverse complement strand
GTCACTTTTTTTCAAAGTGTCCATTGTACACTTTGAATGGTCACTCCACAACAAGTAAAAGTACCAGCAAAGGAGGGGAAAAATACTCCAGAAGAGTTCCAGAGACAGGCAAGTCTAGTCTGCAAGAATGTCATAAGGGTTAACGGAGAGGGCAGTTTCTGTAGCAACACCAAGAATGTTTCCTTCTTGCCTTCCTTAGCAGGACTTAGCTAAGTATTTTCTTCTAACAACCGCTCTCTGGAATGCTTAGAATGTTTAACAACGGTTTCTAGCGAATCGTGCGAACCGGTAGAACATCCCAACCCTGTGTATAACGGACGTTAATACAGTTGATTGAGTCCCAGAGGTATTTCACGAGGAGTAACTCCACTCCTTCTGCTTGCAATAGAATACCCTTATGCTACCAGGCTTGAAATTTTGGACTGGGACAATCTTGGACAGTGGGAACAATCAATGCAATGGACAGAAAGTTGCCCTCGGAAAGTTTTGTGGGAAGCACCATCAGTTGAGACTTTCAGAAAGAGATTGGATTGCCATTGATCAGAAATGGTGTAGGGTCTCCTGCTTGGGTGGGGGGTTGGACTAAGGTGACGGCTACAAGGTCCTTCCAACTCTGATTATCTTATCTTGTATTCTGTATTATGACCATTTTTCACACTTACGACTGTTGCAGCATCCCCACAATCATGAGAGGCCAGGCAAGGAGATGTGTGCCTTGATGTGAGTGAAATTGAGTTGGCCACACCCAGCCAATAACATGACCACCAAGCCATATCCACCCAGTCACATGACCACCAAACCATGCCCACAGAACCGGTTGTTAAAAGTTTTGAATCCCACCCCTGGTTATACAGTGTGGAGTTCAGGCAGATGAGCTGTATTCAAGAATTGGTCTGGCGAAGGTTTTGTATGCCCTGGTTTGCAGTTCAATGTTACTTGAGAAGAAGCTTCATAAAATTTGATTAACAACTCTTAATGCCTTTTTGGCTATGTTGTTCCAGTGAGCTCTGGGGCTTAGATTTTTTGAAATGAGTACTCCTAGGTCTTTGACAGAGTGAGAGTCATCTGTGAGGACATATTCTCCCAGTTTGTATTTAGTCTTCTGATTTTTGTTGCCAGTGCATAAGACATAACATTTGCTGATTGAGATTGGAAGTTTCCAATTGTTCAATCATTCTGACACGTGGTTATTGAAGTCCACAAGTCTTAAAGCTGCCAAAGTTGGACATCCCCTGGAGATATTGAAAGATATTTAGAAAAAAAAACACTTATTCCCTGTAAACCCAGAAATTAAACCAGCTAGGAGTCAACAAAGAAGAAGGAAGGGGAAAATAGTCTGGGGAAGATTCCTTAAAGATTAAAATAAGTTCCTGAAAGTATATGGCAAAATGAAACTTCTCACATTGCAAAATAACAAGCCAGATATTTGGATGTCATATTTTAAGCTTTTGAAAATATTGCTTTGTTTCTTTTTGACACAACGGCTGCAATATTTACATATTGCATAGATCTATTGCTTGCATTTATGTCAAGTTTTCTCAATTGACAATAAAGGAATGGTAACCAAAAGGATTAAATTCAAGGTCAGTTATGAATGTGTTTCCAATGGAGATGAATATAATATGACACAGAAATCCTTCACCATCATCTATATGTTTCTCTTGCAAAGACAGTTGGCTTCATTAAAATAATGTATGAGGGAAAGCATGAGTAGCTGCAGAGAAATATCAAGGCTGAACTGAATGAAAGATCTCCCCAAGCTTCTGCAGACATTTTGCATGATAAAGATTTGAGAGTATTTTCAAGCAACATTTGTGGATCAGCTTGATATTATTAAAAACAAACAAACAGTTGTTAACTTTTCAGGTTATGGATCCTGATTTTTCTCAAAACATACAAGATACAAGTTCATTTTCCTTATTTCCAGCCAACAATTTTGATCTTACACTGTACTTAAGATGTTCTCCATTTTCTCCTTGAAAAGGTAAGTCAGAAAATATTAAGGGTAAGGCAAAAGTTCCCCTCTCACATGTATGCTAGTCGTTTCCAGATCTCGGGGGCAGTGTTCATCTCCGTTACAAAGCCGAAGAGCCAGCGCTGTCCAAATACATCTCTGTGGTCATATGGCTGGCATGACTAAATGCTGAAGGCTCGTGAAATGCTTCCCACCAAAGTGGTCCCTATTTTTCTACTTCCATTTTTACGTGCTTTCGAACTGCTAGTTGGCAGAAGCTGGGACAAGGAACGGGAACTCACTCCGTTACACAGCGCTAGGGATTCGAAACGCTGAACTGCCAACCTTTCTGATCGACAAGCTCAGCGTCTTAGCCACTGAGCCACCAGGTCCCTCAGAAAGTGTTAGAATCTGCTTATGAACGGCATGATATTGTAAAAAAACAACAACAACAGTTGTTAACTTGCAGGTTATGGATCCTTATTTTCTGAAAATGCACTAGACACAAGTCCATTTTCCTTATTTCCAGCCAACAGTTTTGATCTTATGCTGCACTTAAAAAGTTATCTATTTTCTCCTTGAAAAGGTAAGATGGAAAGTATTAGAATCTGCTTATTAAATGCATTTTTCCAATCAGCCAAAATTAAATTCATATAATGTTCTTCAAAACTGAAAGTCAGAGTAGTGTCAGGATTCCAGCAGTTACCCCCCATTTAAATCATGAGTCTCAAGCCAAATTTCCAAAACTTAAAAAGGATTTATTAGGAGTTAACATGCTGGTCTTTCTCAAGTTGCCAAGTAGTTTAGATGCGGTTCTCATGGTACTCACTGGAACAGTGACATGTACCCCAAAACGTTTAGCTTTAAACAAGAGCTTTCATCTGATGCTCTGAGCCCCAGTTCTGAGATCTCTACCTGTGCAGGTATTCCTCAACTTATGACCACAATTGAGTCCAACATTGATGTTGCTAAGTGAGAGTTATTAAGTGAGTTTTGCCCCATTTTATGACTTTTCTTGCCATGTTTGATAAGCGACTCACTGCGATTGTTAAATTAGTCACATGGTCATGAAAGGAATCTGGTTTCCCCATTGGCTTGGCTTGTCAGGAGGTTGCAAAAAGGGATCACCTGGCCCCAGGGATACTGCAACCATCATAAATGTGGATCAGTTGTAAAGCATCTGAACCTAAATCCTGTGACTAATGGGGATGCTGCAATGGTGAAAAATGGCCATAAGTCACTTTTTTTCAGTACCATTCTATCTTCAAAAGGTGACTAGGAGAAATGTTGTAAATTGAGGACTGCCTGTACTGAAGCATATGTATGGCAAATCTAGACAGCAGCATACTGCCAACAAAAGTGTGTTTAGTCAAGGATACAGTTTTCTCAGTTGCAATGCATGGCTGTGAAGGTTGCACCATAAGGAACGCTGAGCTCCAAAGAATGGAGGCCTTTGAACTCTGGTGCTGGAGAAGACACCTGTGAGTCCCTTGGACTGCAAGACAATCCAATTGGTCAGTCCGAGAGGAGATCAGCCCCGACTGCTCCTTAGAAGGCCAGATCCTGAAGATGAAACTCAAATACTTTGGCCACCTAATGAGAAGGAAGGACTCCCTGGAGAAGAACCTAATGTTGGGAACGGTTGAAGGCAAAAGAAGAAGAGGATGACAGAGAATGAGGTAGCTGGATGGAGTCACTGGAGCAGACAGCGTAAGCTGAAATGGACTCCAGAAGATGGGAGAGGACAGGAAGGCCTGGAGGAACGTTGTCCATGGGGTCGCAATGGGTCAGACTCGGACACGACTTTGCAACTAACAACAAAGCAATAGATTGTTGAGAGATTGTTCAAAGTTACTATGGATTTGGTTCCGAAATTCTGACTACCTAACCCACAGCCACAATCAAATGATTGCATTTTGAGTGCTTGGCAACTGGCTCACCTTTGCAACATCCTGCAGGCATGTCAACTGTGATTTACAATATTTTTGCTGAAAACTATCACTTACTTCCAGTTTTTGGCAAAAACTCCCTGTCGCGAACAATGGGTTTGGCTAACAACCTCTGCATTCACGTAATGACCAATGCATACATTTGGCAACTTATGTGCTTGCTGAATAAGTCACAAAGTCAGATCCGGTCTGGTAATGATCAGCTTTGTGACCTTATGATTTGTAACTGAAGGGGTCAAGCTATTTGCAAAAGCACCCAAAGGCCAGATAAGGCATAATGGATGGAAACTGAACAAGGAGAGATTCAACCTGAAAATAAGGACAAATTTTCTGACAGTCAGAACAATCAACCCCTGGAACAGAAGTTGCTTTCAGAAGTTGTGGAGACTTCATCCCTGAAGGCTTTCAAGAAGATATTGGACTGCTGTCTGCCAGAAATGGTGTAGGGTCTCCTGCTTGGGTGAGGGGTTGGACTAGATGACCTAGAAGCAGGGGTGGAATTCTACCGGTTTGGACTGGTTTAGGTAAACTGGATGTTAAAGTTACATCTGGTTTGCTGAACCGATATTTCAATTGACCAGGTGGTTCCTCCCACCCTTCCCCTCCCCTCCCAGGACTCTCCATGCAGCCCATTTTTGATGGAGGTAAATGCAAGGTCCATGCAAAAGCTCTGAGAGGGGGAAAATGGGACTTTTGGAAGTTGGGAAATGGGTCTGTTTCAGGCATCTGGTGGGCCTCCAGGTCCCAGAGGAGGCTGTTTTTGCCCTCCCAGAGGCCCGGGGGAAGCCTCCAGACTTTTTGTGAGGGCAAAAACACCCTCCCCCGGGCTCTGGAGGCCCACCAGAAGCTGGAAAAAGGAAGTTATGGGAGGCCACACCCACGCCCACTCAGCAACTGGGCAGTGAACTGGTTGCTGGGATTTTTGAATCCCACCCCTGCCTAGAAGGTCCCTTCCAACTCTGTTAATCTGTAATCTATTAGGATGAATCCCTTCCTTAACTGATGAACAATGGATTTCGTTATGCTGGTCTGTGGTTGTGATAAAGATTTGATTTGACTGAGTGAGTTTTAGTATCTCTGGGAAAAGTGGTTGTAACTACGATGGCTTCTCCTTACCTAGTTTATCAATATCAATCAGAATAGAGATGGCAGGGACCTTGGAGGTCTTCTAGTCCAATCCTCTTCTTAGGCAGGAAACCCTGTGCTATTCCAGACAAGTGGCTTTCAGTCTTCCTAGCCTACCCTAGAGATAAGGTAGTGTTTGCCTACCAGTGAAATGTAATGTACTCCAGTGTTTTTCCAACTTGACCACTTTAAGTTCTGTGGACTTCAGCTCCCAGAATTCTCTAACCCAGGGGTGTCAAACTGGATTTCTTCGAGAGCCAGATCAGCAATGTAGTTCTCCTCCATGGGCCAGCATGGGGTAGGAGCAGCATAGGGAGACAGGATGCACACAGCCCCCTCTGCCCCGTTTTCAGACTGAACCGCCTCCTACAGCACCTTGCTGGCCAAAATGCCTGATTTCGCCCTCTCCAGTGTCCAGCAGCACTGTCTGCCAAAATCACCTTTCTTGCTCTTTTCTGCACTCTTTCTAGAGTCTCAACATCTTTTTTACAGGGTGGTGACCAAAACTGGATGCAATATTCCAAGTGTGGTCTCACTAAGATATTGTAAAGTGATATTAACACTTCACCTGATCTTGATTCTATCCCACTGTTTATGCAGCCTAGAACTGTATTGGCTTTTTTGGCAGCTGCAGCACACAGCTGGCTCATATTTAAATGATTGTCCACTAGGACTCCAAGATCTCTCTCAAGGTCTTCTAGTCCAACCCCTTGCTTAGACAGGAAACACTATACCACTTCAGACAAGTGGTTATCCGATCTCCTTTTAAATCTTCCAGTGTTGGAGCATTCACAATTTCTGCAGGCAAGTTGTTCCACTGATTAATTGTTCTAACTGTCTGGAAATATCTCCTTAGTTCTAAGATGCTTCTCTCCTTGATTAGTTTCCACCCATTGCTTCTTGTCCTGCCCTCAGGTGCTTTGCAGAATAGCTTGACTCCCTCTTCTTTGTGGCAGCCCCTGAGATACTGGAACACTGATATCATGTCTCCCCTGGTCCTTCTCTTCACTAGACTAGACATACCCAATTCCTGCAACTGTTCTTCATATGTTTTAGCCTCCAGTCCCCCAATCACCTTTGTTGATCTTCTCTGCACTCTTTCTAGAGTCTCAACAACTTTTTTACGTCATGGTGATCAAAACTAGATGCAGTATTCCAAGCATGAGTGGCATTATAAAGTGGTGTTAACATGTCTCTTGATCTTGATTCCATCTTTCTATTGATGCAGCCTAGAACTGTGTTGGCTTTTTTGGCAGCTGCTGCACACGCTGGCTCATATTTAAATGATTGTCCACTAGGACTCCAAGATCCCTCTCACAGTCACCACTATTGCGCCAGGTACCACCTATAACAGTGGTGGCAAAACTTTTTGGCACACAGTGCCCAAACCGAAACGCAAGTGCACATGTGTACATGTGCATGCACTGTAGCATCAGAAACTGAAGAGCAGCTAGCTGGTGTGCATGCTGGTCTTCACATACACTGGAGCACTGAAAACCAGAAGAGCAGCTGGCAATGGCAGGCATGCCCACAAAGAGGGCTCTGCGTGCCATTGGCATGCATGTCGTAGGTTCCCCATCACAGACCTATCCTGTACCTGTGCATTTGGTTTTTCCTGCCTAAATGTAGAACCTTCCTTTTTTCACTGTTGAATTTTATTTTGTTAGAGGAATGCCATTGAAAAGTTGTAGGGAGAAGGATCAAAGAATCAAAGGTCCACCAATGAATATTGGTTAAAAAATAAATAAACATCTCAGTGGAGAATGGAATGAATGAAAGAAGCAGTTTATTCTGGTCTTACACACATGGGACAACATACAGAGCCAACCACAAAAGACATACAAATCCTCTGACACCATGCCTTCTTCCCCAAAAACTTCTATTGAATGTACAACATCATTAACAAATCGGCTATTGAGATACAACAGATCTTCAGACATGAATCAGCTCCTTAGATTTTTTTTCCTTTTTTTTCAATCTCTACTTAGACAAATATTATTTTACAGGTTTAATACAGGACAGTATCCTTAACAAATTTCAAGATATTCACATGAAGAACCAAGTACTTTATAAAAACAGCAATATTATTATTTTTCCCTCTTATTTCTTAAAGGCATGAACATATTCATTTCGGTCCCATTTGGTCAACAACTGGACTTTGCAAGACACATGGTTATTTATTCATTTATTTTTAAGGATAAAAAGAAAAGAAACTTATTTACAAGTTACCTAATTTGAAAATAATTGTTCCTTCCCACCCTGACAGCTGTCAACACCCTTTCCTGGGGTGGGGAGAAACACCACTTTCAAATTACCAAAAGGAGTCATCCAGTTATTACTCACTGGGTGGCAAAATGACAAATTGTCACAACCCTATATTATATTTTTTGAGAAAAAGGAAACAAAGACATAACAAACAGTTCTGAAATGATTTTTATTTATTTTTTTAATCCAGAAGGAACTTGTGGCTAAAACTATCAACAGACAATACAAAGGGGATTTGGTACTAGGAGATGCTAGTTGGGGAAAAACAAGGTTGGACAAGAAGCAACGGGTGGAAACTAATCAAAAAGAGCAGTAACCTTGAACTAAGGAGAAATTTCCTGACAATGAGAACAATTAATCAGTGGAACAACTTGCCCCAGAAGTTGTGGGTGTTCCATCACTGGATACTTTTAAGAAGAAATTGGATAGCCATTTGTCTAGAATGGTGTGGGGTCTCCTGCTTGAACAGGGGGTTGGACTAGATGACCATCAAGGTACCTTCCAACTCTGTTATGCTCTGGTCTAGTTAGGTGTCAGGATAGACATTTCCAAACTGTCTTAGCCGTGGAGACTTTCTGGGTGGACTTCTGAACATTTTCAAGAATTCCAAAGGAAGATCCTATTTACCTGGGTGGCCCTTCCAAGTTCTGGGCCATCTGAACATTGTTAGTCAAGGTCTTTGAAGCTCCTCTTAAGACTTCTACCTCACTGCACACCAGGGAATGTATGGGTCTGTCATTCAGAGATGGTTGCATAGCTGTTGCACTTATCCTTCTGCAAATGTAAACATTCTGGTGCTAAAATGGGGGAGGGGGTGTCTCCAAATTTGGAAATGTTAAGAATTGTGCACTTCATCTCCCAGAAGTCCACAATTCTTAAAGTCACTAAGTTTGGAGATTCCCTGGGCTAAAAAGAAGCAGAGAAATTTCTCAATGGGAAATCAGATCAACCCATCTACACTCAGGGATGTGCATCTCCACACGATGTGCAGTTAAAATCTGGGAGAATGTGGGCATCAACCCATTTTCAACCCACACTTATCCATCAACCCCTTCTCAGAGGAGATAGGTGTCAACACCTATGCACAGTTGTGCATAAGTCTAAAATTAATCAAACTTTACTTGTGGTCAGAACACATTGCTGTCAGAAGTAGCCAGCATTCAAAGAAGCTTATTCTCCATCATTTATCTTATCACTGAGGAGTAAGGAACTCCATAATACCCTTTAAAACTCACTAGGTCACACTGATATTAATCTTAGTACAACCATTTCTTGAAATCCAATGAAAAAAAAACCCAATTTTATGTGGAGTTCTTGGCATGTGGCCTTCCTTTATAGCAATATTCCTGTCGGAGCCCTGACCGCCAGCCGACTCTAAGACACATCATTCATTTCACCCTTGATCCTGATCTTCCCTCCACCTCCTGGATGTATATTCTTCAATGGGTAACATCCATAGCCAAGAGTTATCAATCATGATCTCCAGTAATAATCTTGCGTGCCAACAGCTTTGGCCGCCTAGCAATTATCTGAAGCATTTAAGGAATGCACTACTTTCCCCCTTCCCTTTCTGCTGGCAACTAAAAAAACCAAATAAATTATTGTTTGGTTGATAGTTCTATTGTTTCTAGGACAAAGGATACCGATTTTTAAAATCCATCTTTTCATTAAGAGAGGATTGGAGGTGATTTCCATAAAGACCACTTAAGAATTCTACCGGCCCTCTCAATATTTTTATTTAAACTATTTAGCTCAGATACTTTAACTATTCAGCTCAGATAATGAGGTGGGGAAAGTCACAATGATAGTTAATGGCCACATAAATTCCTGCCCTTATTATGAATAGACATTAAAAATGGGTGGGACTTTGGCTGGCCTCTTGACATTTAACCTTTTCCCCACCTACCCCAAGGAAAGGACCACCCTCACAGTTACTCATAAATTAACCCTTTTTGTTTTTCCTCTGAAAGCTTATTTGAAGCTGTCTAAACCAGGGATCTCCAATCTTGGCAATTTTATGACTTGTGGACTTCAACTCCCAGAGTTTCTCAGCCAGCTTTACTTCAAGTCTGGGAGTTGAAGTCCACAAGTCGTAAAATTGCCAAGCTTGGAGACCCCTGGTTTAAATCACCTTTGTAGAATTTACAGGCTATAGACTCACATTCATCTTTACCCTAGTAGGACCACCCTGGAGTAAGCAGTCTGAAGATTTCAAGCCTGGACAGATGTTGGCCAACACATCTTCTAAAATGGAACAAAAACCGATTTGAACCCTTCATACACACAAGTTGTATTACAAGTGTTACCTTTACATAGATCATTTTAATAAAAAGCCATGTCTGAAAATGCCTTAGAGTTTATACAAACACCATTATATCAAACACATCATTTAAAAACCTGGATAAATCACCACCCAAAAAAAGAAATAAGAAGAATAAGAATATCCTGAAAGTCTCCAAGTGGAATTCTTTCAGTAATATTTGTTGCATATTTCATATTCCAGTCTTTTCTGATTCTGCTCTAGCCAATGATGACTAAAAGCCATTTCTAATTCCTCACCAGAACCTCCATTTTATGGTTCACGCTTGATGGGTCTAATCCATTCTTGGTTCCTTAAGTTTTGGAGTACTTTGGCTCTCTGATCAATTAAAATATGGGTTTTGGTCAGTTGTATCTCATTGAAACCCATGGGTATGGGACCCTAATCCCACAAATTGTATCACTCTCTCTCTTTTTTTTTTTTTT
>BHFT01081890.1:0-25198 GCA_004320025.1 Laticauda laticaudata | reverse complement strand
CTTTTTTTTTTTTTTGCTTGCAAGGCTAAAGTAACATCTCAGCATCTAAAATTTCACATAAAGGTTGTGAGGCCAAGAAGATGTAGATCAAGAGTGATCAATCTGTATCCTCAAGACCATACATGGTCCCCAAATCTTCTTTTTCTGGCCTTATGACCATGACTGCTGAAAAAAATAACAGCACAGCCTCCTGCCAGTTGGGAAACATTAAAACTTGCATTGTAAGACCAAAAATAGACACCTTACCCTTAAAAGCAAAGACCCATATGTGAAAAGGTCACCCACGTTTTGTGGGCCTTGGGCTTCCCTAAAAGTTGGATAGTCCTTGCCACCTAAACATTGTCCATCCCTGAATGAATGTGCCCTCGTTTTACCAACTCTTTATCTTAGGAACAAGGTTTCTGCTTGGAACTTAGGTTGGCTTAAACTCCAAAAACAGGTCAAGATTCTAATTTTTTTCATGCATATTTTTAGGGATCCCACCATTTCCTTATTCATACTGCTTTCACAATTGTCTTATCCAAATAATTCACTGGACCTATCTCTTATACAATGGTCCAATGATCATTTCACAACACAAAACTCTGGGTATTTAAATTCTCAGCTTTGTTGTTTCCACTACAGTTTGTTGACAATTCCTTCCATGGAGCATTTCCCTCCAGGAATATACAATACTTCTAAAAGTATCCCATAATTGGGACAATTCTATCTTGTTGATTTCTACCTATATGACTGACCCCACCCCCCAAGAAAAAAATATGGGTCGTTGTGTTCCCCCATGCATTATTCCACATGCTTTACCAAGCACTAGGCCACCTCTGCCTCCATGTATACACAAATGTGATTTTTTGGAGGATATGTTAAATTTCACTGGAATGAATTATGTCTACCTCAAATTCTCAAAGAAATAAGATTGGCCACTGGTCTACTCCAATTGTGCTAATCTATCAGTTTTAAAAGAGTTTCTATGTAAACATATAAGCAAGTTTCATAGGTGAACAAGCTGGGTACATTTTTTTTTTTTGCATTGGCCAGTGCATTCTGGTACCCACCATGTGACATCCAACCCATCAGATATGGAGAGTGCCCCACCAGAAGCTCACACAATCTGGGTTTCTGTCCTCTCTGTCTAAATATAGTTAGTCAGGAAGATTCCTAGGGGAAGTGAGAGGAAACTACACATCCTTGGGCTGATGTGATTGGACAGAAGGTAAGTTCGTAAACTTAATTGCATTCCATTCACTCATACCTGGAAAATATATATATATATAAAACAATCGTATGGTGCATACATCTTGCATTGATAGCATAGTTCTGATAATGTCCATCTACTACGCCATCTGATTTCCATCTGAAATCCATCTGATTTCCAACAGTCACCCAATGGCACAGATAATACAGGCAGCCCTCGACTTATGACAGTTCATTTAATGACTGTTTGAAGTGACGACAGCATCAAAAAAGAGACTTGTGACCGTTTTTCACATTTATGCCCATTTCAGCATCCTCACTATCACATGCTCAAAATTCAGACACTTGGCAAGTGGCTTATATTTAGGAATGTTCTGGGGTCACATGATCGCCTTTTGCGACCTCCTGATAATGGGGGAAGGTAGATTCACTTAATGACTGGGTTCCTAGCTTAACACCTGCAGCGATTCAGTTAGCCATGGTCGTAAAATGGAGCAAAGCAAACGACCTGTATGGAGTTGCTTGAATTGCTACAAGTAAAAACAGCGTATCTACAATGTGAATTAGCATGAGGTGTAAAAGCTCACCGCGAGCCCGATTCTGCTAAAATCCCATATTTACCCAGTGATAAATGGCATTGTTTTTAAAAGAATTAGTGCTTGGTATGTATATTCTAACTTTTTTTTTCCTTTTTAGAATTTTTAATATTTTTTTATTTGTGTTTTGTTTTTAGGTATAGCATAATAAAACAAATAGAAACAAGTTTCAGTTCAATCCACAGCTATTTCAAAAAATACCAGGTAAAAAGAGCAATATCTTATATAACTTTCTACAGTATGTTCACCTGGTTAGATCAGGGGGAGGGTGTAGAAATGTGTATTACGCTGGAAGGGAAGTGGGGGAGAAGAGGAAAAAATAAATGCATTGTGTAAATGCATTTAAAAAAAAAATCACCATAGGCTATATGTAAAAGCACAAACCTTAACCTAGTAAAATTTATACCACCTACATTCCCTCCTAAGCCCTTGATAAAATGAAGTGAACCCTACCAAGGATGGGAGCATAATTGTTGAATGCATTTATCTCAAAAATCCTTTGTGTGAAGTCTAAACAATGCAACCTCCTACTTTGAAAAAGGAGCAAGTTAGACTGATAATGTGAAATGCAGGCTGTTCAAAAAAATAATCCCAACTCTTCGTATGACTTGAAGCATGAGGGAACTCTTACAGTTTCGTAAGAAAAGGAGGAAAAAATCAAATCGAAGGATGAGCTTCTTTCCCATTTGCGCCTCTTATTTTAGTCCTTTTCCATTAATTTGCTTCATAGTTTTTGACATTACAACAACACGGGTGTTTCTAAATTGAGCAATGAGGTCATGGTAATCATGATGATATACGATTCATTATAGATTAGTTTTTCAAAAAAGAAACCAGTTTCAATTTGTGGTTATAGCACTGAATGTCTCACTAAAGGAATGTATTCTCTTGCAGAATATGAACCTGGGATATAGGATGATGGTTTGATTTTTTTTTTGCCAAAAAAAAAGAGAGAAAGAGAGAAGAGAAGAGAACCTCAACCAAAATGTCAGTTACCTTCTGTTGGGATAGTTCAATCCAGTCTTAACAATAGTGATAACAATAAAGATTTTTTCCCACCCCTCCCCCAAGAGCACAAGCCTGTGATTATACATTGCAAAGAAAGAAAACGGATCCTTGCCTATGGGATTTCTCGTTGAAAAAGTCCAACCTTCTCTCTCCTTTGTTAGCCGTCGCACAGCATGTGCCATTTGGCAATCTGTCTCCTGGGATATTCACAAATCTCCTTCCAATGTTCTCCAGCCGTGCCTTCCGCCGAAGCCCCCAAGGTTAACCGGCCGATGATGTCATTCCGAGACCCCCTATCAGAATCCAGTACTAAGAATTCGATGCTGATCTCTTCGAGACCCTCGCAGGGAATATCAAAGACAAAGAGTTCGTTGAACACCGCATTGGGGGTACACTTCTTGACATGCGTCTTCTTTTTGGAGATCCGTTTCTTGGCATGGTAAAGGTTGACTTTGACATAAGGGTCTGCAAGGGAAGTAACATATGACGGTTGGACTTAGACCAGGCATCAGGGCTCCAACAAATCCACCCCCATTCAAATTATCAGTCTCTAGCTGCATCTCTTAGAGTTAAAAAAAATGATTTATTAGGAGTGACCATGCCAGCGTTACCTGAGTGCAACCAACTCTAAGACACATCATTCATTTCACCCTTGACCCTGGTCTTCCCCCCATGCCCTGGGGGGAATATTCTCCAATGTATATTCTCCAATGGGACATATCCATAGCCAAGAGTCATCAATCCTGCTCTCCAGTAATAATCTTGCACGGCAACAGCTTCAGCTGCCTAGCAATTATCTGTAGCCTTAACCTTAAACACATCAAAGAGCTGCAAAGGTCCTAACCGGAAGCTTCCCATTCAATTCTGGAGCCAACTGGAAGTTCAGTTCACTCACCACAGAGTCTCCTCTTAGTATGGAATCCTTTTTTCTCGACCTGTCCTAACTGGAAGCCCTATCAATTGACTGGCAAAAGGGAGCTGCAGCAGAGGGATCAAAGAGTCACATGTGGCTCCAGAGCCACGGGTTGCTGACCCCTAACTTAGACCAGGAGTATCAAACTCAAGGCTCAGGGGGACAGATAAAGCCCATGGGGTGCTTAGATCTGGCCGACGGGGCCACCCTGGAAACAGCAAAGGACCAGTCCATGGTGCCTCTGCATGGCCCTCCTGAGTTCTGTTTTCACTGGCAGAGGATTGCAGGAGGTCATCAAAGCTGAAAACTGAGCTCCAGAGGGCTGCACATGTCCTGCCCAAGCATTTTCACTCACTGAGGGTTGCAGGAGGCCATCCCCATTGAAAACAGAGCTCATGAGGGCTACATGTAGCCCTCCTGAGCTTTGTTTTCACTGGCAGAGGTTGCAGGAGACCATCCCAGCCAAAAACGGCATTTGTGAGGGCCACATGTGGCCCTCCTGAGCTCCGTTTTCCCTGGCAGAGGCTTGCAAGAGGCCATCACACCCAAAGACAAGAGGTTGGGAGCCTGTTTTCACTGGCAGAATGCTTGGGCCACTTCACCCCTCCCCCCAACATGAGTGATGTCATGCTGGCTATGCCCACCAAGACCATGCCCACCCTGGCCCCCTGAAGTCAAACCCTGATACAACCCTCAATGAAATCAACTTTGATGCCCCTGACTTAGTCTTCCAAAATGATGTAAATTAAAGGATTGGAACATTCCTGTGTCTTCTCTTCTGTAGCCTCTTCCATACAGGACTCAAGTCTTTATCAACAGATAACAGTTAACAGAATAATGGAAGGAACCTTGGAGGTCTTTTAGACCAACCCTATACCATTTCAGGTAAATGGTTGTCCAAACTCTTCTTAAAATCCTCCAGTGTTGGAGCCCTCATAACTTGGAGGCAAGTTCTCAACCCAAGGAAAAAAACATGCATTGTTATTCTACCAAGTAGCCTTTCTGAAACCTTTTACCATGAATGAAAGAATGTTCAGGTCTTGGAAATCCATGCATTAAAATTATTATATCTGCAACTGAGTCATGTCACATAAAAATTCCCACCAGAGCAAAAAACAATGGATGGAAACTAAGGAGAGAACCAACCTAGAATTAAGGAGAAATTTCCTGAGAGTTAGAACAATTGATATGTGGAACAGCTTGCCTTCAGAAGCTGTGGGTGCTCCAACATTGGAGGCTTTCAAAAAGAGATTGGATAACCATTTGTCTGAAATGATATAGGTCTCCTGCTTGAGCAGGGGATTGAGTAGAAGACTTATGTTGTGGCCTGTCAGCTGCTGGCCCCTCCAGCAGCCAAATCAGAGGAGGAGGAGGAGGCCTGGGTGTCTGAGTCAGCACCAGAGCAACCTGGGAGCTCTGAGGGGGAAGAGGGAATGGAGTTGGCAGAGAGAGAGAGAGAGAGACAGACGGAGGAGGAGCCTGGACCGTCCGTCAGCCCTCAGATGGAGAGTCAACAGCCCCCAGGTCTGGAGGTGGCTGATGAAGAAGAGGAACAGTTGGATCCAGTGCCTAATGCATGGATGCCCAGAAGGCAGAGGAGAGGAGAGCAGTGGAAATCTGTGGGCCAATCCTTGGGATGGAACAGCCACCACTACTAGCAAGGCCCCACCTAGCTCTGGAGATAATAGGCAGGGGGCGGGGATGAATAGGTGTGGCAGACAACTATTCATCTTCTGAACAGATGGACTTGTTACCCTGAGAGAGAATTTTTTTGCTGTGACTGCCAGCATTCCTAATAAAGGAATCTTTTGAGTTAATGTTAGAGGGTTTATCCTGTTTGAGGAGCTAGGTCAGAACAACTTCCAAGATCTTTTCCAACTCTGTTATTCTATTATTCCATTAACTAGCGTTGTATGGCATGCAAAGAACAAAAATTGATGATGATGATGGTGGTGGTAATGATGATGATGATGATGATAATGATGATTTGGCAGTCCTAATCTCTTGGAGAACCCATGGCAACCTTTCATGAATCCCAACAGTGCCACAGAACCTCAAATGAGAAAGGCTGCAAAGACTATATTTTGTGTGGTAGAGAAGTGGTCCCCAATCAGCCCACTGGGAGAGGGGGAGAGGGGAACCAGGCAACATAAGCAGCAGGCCAATGCACACACGGCTTCACTCACATGAGTGGCAGCTCAGCACACATACATGCATGTAGGGGTGGGCTTCCAAAAATTTAGCAATGGGTTCTCTGCCCAATTGCTGTGTGGGCATGGCCTAGTCGGCCTCCTGTACCAGGCTGGGAGTGGCCAATTTCACCTTCCCTGGGCTCAGGAGGTTTTCCTTGTTCCTCCAGGAGGACGAAAATGACCTTCCTGAGCTCTAGAGGCCCTCTGGAGGCTGAAAACAGGCCTGTTTCCAATCTTCCAGAGCCTCTGGGAGACCTGTTTTTCACCCTCCCTGAGCCTCCACACAGGCCCTGCACTTACCTGGCATCCAAAATGGGCCACATGGACACTACTGGGAGAGGCAGGGTGGAGTGGGCGGGGCCAGTCAGGATAGGATTTGCCAGTTCACCAAACTAGCCATAAAATAAGCTACCAGTATTCAGCAGGTTCTGATCAGTTCTGAAGAACTGGTAGTGGAAATTTTGAGAAGTTCAGAGAACCAGCAAATCCCAAATCTGACTGGCCCCGCCAACCCCATCTCTTCTCTGCCTCCTGAGTCCCAGCTGATCGGCTGGGTCTTCTTTGGTTGTCCTGCACAGGAGAACAGAGCTGGAAACCAGGTTAGTGGATGGGGAGGGAAGAGGATTTTGCAGTATCCTTCCCCTGCCATGCCCACCAATCCACACCCACAAAGCCATGCCATGCCATGCCCACAGAACCAGTAGTAAAAAAAATTGAATCCCACCACTGGCCATGGCCCAGTTGTGGGTTGCAGCCTGGGATTTGGGGACCCATGTGGTAAAGCACACTCTATGACATCTCCAAGGTTGTTTGGCAGCTTCCCTATTCCTTGGGTTTGAATTGTTATTGCTAATAATTCAGGAAATGAGAGCTTAGAGGCAAAGCCAACGCAGAATAATAATGAGCCAATTCAAAAGTGCATAGACTTACAATATCTTTATGAAGGATGAGTCAAAATTAAACTTTATGGGTAGATAGAACCACTTAGTTCCAGTTCAAGAAAAGCTGATGTATGTTGCATTTGTTGATATTCTTCCACAAACATGTCTGGAGGGGGACGATGTAGAACGGCTTTCATAATTCATGTCACATTTTATCTTTCCACCCCACACGTTGTGTTCTGGTTTTAATGTGAATTTATCTCTCTGGGAATTAGTCGCTTATAAGTCCACCAAAGAGAAATTCATCAATCTGCCTTTTTCAGAAGCAGTTCCGAGACATTTTTTTAAACAACAAAAACAAGGATAGTTCCTATCTACAGAAAATCATTTGCTTCCCTGTAATTTCTAAATTCCTAGGTTCAACCAGTCCCCATCCTCACCAGCTGTGAATCCATCAATGTCATTGCATGTGGTCTCCTTTTCAAATTACCTGATAATCCTGAAACATCAGCCTTGGGTAGATGCCTCGCCTTTAAAACAACCACAGTGAGAGTATTTGTTGTAGATTGGTAACAAAGCGAGATCAGCAGTTCACCACGTCCAGAAGATTTCTGCAGAAGTAAAGAGATAAATTGGTTGTGTTATACTTAGAGCTGCTTCAAATCTAGAGATGGACAACATTTGTAATATGACCATTACCAAAAAAATATTTCTAGTTTGGAGAATGAATATATAGATGAATCTGTGTGTGTGTGTGTGTGTGTGTGTGTGTTTGTATGTGTGTCTATTTGTCTGCCTGTATCAATCTATCCGCCTCTATCCCTATCTATCTATCTATCTATCTATCTATCTATCTATCTATCTATCGATCGATCTATCTATCGATCGATCTATCTCTCTATCATTCTATCATTCTATCTCTTCCAACGATTTTCATTTTTATTATTGTTTGTATCCCACCTTTATTATTTTTTACAAAAAAAACAAGATGATAAACACAGGCCCGAACCTCTAGAAACTGAAATGTGTTCATCTACAACTGAAACCAAAGGAACAAGCTAGTTCTAGTAAATCTGGCCCAATTAATTTCATGTATTTCCATCTCTCTCTTTTTTTTAATTAGTAATGTGTTTTGTCCAGTAAACAGATGAAAACCTGAGAAGCCATGATAAATCTGGAAATTATTTCAAAACATGGATTGAGCCATCAGTCCTTTCTTCCTGATGCTGTGATTCAATTTCATCTTCTTGAATAAGCTACCACGGTTGGCATGCATATGGCATGCATTGCATAACATGCAATGTCATAATTTTGCAATGCAATGTTTTTGAATGATTGGGGCTGTCTTTAGAGGATTTGCCAAGTCACACTTAAACCACATTTTACTTGAGAAAGATGTTTGAAACAAACCAGGCACTCCTCAGTTGGATGACACCTGAAGTCTATCTGTCTCTCTCTATCTCTATCTCTCTTTGTCTGTCTCTCTCTGTCTCTCTGTCTCTCTCTCTTTGTCTCTCTCTGTCTCGGTGTGTCTGTGTGTGTCTTTCTCTCTCTGTGTTGTGTCTCTCTCTGTGCCTGTCTCTCCCTCTGTCTCTCTGTCTGTCTCTCTCTCCCTCTGTCTCTCTCTCCCTCTGCATCTCTTTGTCACTCTCTCTCTCTGTCTCTCTGTGTGTGTGTCTGTCTGTCTCTCTCTCTCTCTGTCCGTCTGTCTGTCTGTCTCTGTGTGTGTCTGTCTGTCTGTCTCTCTGTATATGGGGGATCTTTCTCTAATGGTGTTTATGTAGGAGATGAGCAGACTGAGCAAGAGGATAGGGTTAAGAGCATCACCAGTTTGCAATCATTGTGCAGCCACAAGAGATCTAAGACCAGCCCCTGTGAATTCCATTAACCCTTATCTAATTTTGAACGTCATGAAACAAATGATTGTAACGCAAAAACTATCTGTTCAAACCTTTAGATTTCACCAGATGGCTATGATGCATCATTTAACTTTGAATACTCACTCATATTTTATATATTTGAGCCAGCTTTACCTCCTTTCACTCTCTTAACTGTGATATAATTTTGAATCTCTGTAAATCAGACAGAAAACTGTTACCTGAAACTCATCTTTCAAACATTGACAATATCATTTTGTGACTGAACCAGTACAATCCCAGGCTGCATTAATAGAGAGATACCATAGAATCAAGATCACATGAAGTATTAATGCCACTTTATAAAGCTTTAGTAAGACCATACCTGGAATACTGAATCCAGTTTTGATCACCATATTATTTTAAAAAAAGATGTTGAGACTCTGGAAAGAGTGCAGAGATGAACATAGGGATGATTAGGGAGCTAGAGGAAGAATGGTTACAATAAGTGGGTATGTCTACTCTAGTGAAAAGAAAGACTAGGGGAGACATGATAGTAGTGTTCCAGTATTTGAGGTGTTGCCACAAAGAGGAAGGAGTCAACCTATTTTCCAAAACACCATAAGGCAAGACAAGAAACAATGGATGGAAACTAAACAAGGAGAGAAGCAACCTAGAACTAAGAAGAAATTTCCTGACAGAGAGAATGATTAAATCAGTGGGACAGGTTCAGAGAAGGTATTCAGCAGGTTTTGACCAGTTCTGGAAAACCAGTAGCGGAAATTTTGAGTAAGTTCGGAGAACCAGCAAATCCCACCTCTGACTGGCCCCACCCCCATCTATTCTCTGCCTGCCGAGTCCCAGCTGATTGGCTGGGTCTTCATGCACTGGAGAACGGAGATGAAAATCAGGTTAGAGGGATGGGGAGAGAATAGGGATCTTACAGTATCCGTCCCTTGGGGTAGGGTGGGCATGGGGATTTTGCAGTAACCTTCCCCTGCCACGCCCACCAAGCCACTCCCATAGAACCAGTAGTCAAAAAAATTGAATCCCACCATTGAGGGTTGCCTCCAGAAATTGTGGGTGCTCCACCTTTAAGAAGAGATTGGACAAGCATTTGTCAGAAATGGTATAGGGTCTCCTGCTTGTGCAGGGGTTTGGACGAAAAAAACTCCAGGTCTCTTCAAACTCTTATTCTGTTTTCTCTGTTGTCTTGAGAAAATGAAATAACTTCAAACCCTCCAATACAGAACAAAACCTTGGAAACAATATCTCGAAATCTGGTCACAAATAATAGACGATGAATTAACATGTCAATGGACCCCAGAAAATATCAGATACAAATCAGATTTTACAGAAAATAATATGGTCATCTTGTGGGAACAAAATATATAAGCCAGGAAATGTAAGCTAAACAAGCTTTCATCCCTTCAAGTCAGAAATGGATTAAAAGCCATAAAACACTCTAGATGGGAATATTGTTTGCTACACATCGAAGCAATTTGATTTGATGCTTGATCTTTTGAAAGCAATTATCCCAAAGTCAATATACTGGCAGGTCCTCAAGTCGGGATATTGGTTGCCCGAGCTTTGAAACATGTATTAGATTTAGAGTTTTAATAGGAAATGGGCTGCCACTTAAAGCTGAAGATGTTTCTAAGCTGATTTGCAACCTGATATCAAAGATATTGATCTGGTCATAAACCATATGAAATTCAGTGGGGCAAAGAAAACATTTAGAATTGGATCCAGAACTCCTGATGATAATAATAAAATCGATGGCTGTATCCTAAAAGCTCCTTATTCTGATTGGCCAACTGAAGTTTAGTAGACTACTGGGAATTTGTGCAAGAGAATTGGCATATACTATGGATTTGATCCACGGCAATAACAGACAATAATCAAAGCCATTACAATCAAAGTTTTTGTCATTGGATTTACTGGAAGGCAGAATATACTGGGCTTGGTGATTGGTTGATTGATTGATTGATTGAAGACAATATTTGTAGAGCAGGGTTGGCCTGTGGGATCCTTGGTGCTCACTGAGCTTGATTATTTTCTTCCAGGCATTTCATTACCCATCTAGGTAACATCATCAGAGCTACAAGGGTGTGGGATTTACTGTCATTTTATGTATTAGTTTATATATTCCACTACTGAAGACAATGTATCAATCCTAATTTTTCTCCAATTACATTTTTGCATGCCAAATAACTGAATTCATCCCATGTTGGCCCAGTATTATGATTTAGTAGTAAATGAACTTCAGCAACTCCAGTAACAGATTTTGCAATATTTATGCCCAGATATGTAGTAGTTTTCCCCACATTGGTTGGGGATTCTCAAGAATGTGATATTGGATGGTTAATGATTTAGCGAAACTCATTAATCATTTAGATCAACACAGTTAAAATAATATTCTATGTTCTTATATACATGTTGAAGCAGGAAAATCCATTCATCACCAGCCGTGGCAGAATCAACTGATAATCACCCAACGTTCATTAATCATAAGAGATCTCCTTTCACTTTGATCAGCCTCATCTTAAATACCATGCTTCTCCAAGGGTGAAATTCATACCTTAAAGTTAGGACAGAACGATTAAAGGATGAAAATATGGGGCATAAACAAGGCTTCTACAACAGATGTGTATTGATCTGCCTGGATGACTGACTACAATTGCAATTTACAAGCCTATTTTTCTTACTTTGCCATGTACCAATTTAGGGAGAAGGAAAGATAGTCAAGATTAAAAAAAATCCTAAGAGATGCACCACGGCAAGTTGAAGGTGTATCGGATGTGACTTTTAATGCATCTTTATCACTGGAGCAACAACTCATTGCATCTCACCATTGAGGCATTGCAACATTGGAACATGCATGCAATGTCATGATGCCCATCAAAAAGAGATGGGGTCTATGCTATGATGATGCTATTGTTGTTCTGACACTCCTTGGCCACACCCATAGGTAATACTGACCAGAAGTGCCCAATACAAGTCTAGCAGATGATAAAGTCATGTTCTAAGAGATGAGGTGTTCAGCTCCCCAGCAAATTCTCCTCTTCCTTTTCAGGATATCAAGACCCTACCCAGAATATTTTGCTCTTTTCTTCTTCTATACCAGTGGTGGTATTCTACTGGTTTGTCCTGGCTCAGGCAAACCAGTAATAACAGATGCTACTGTTCAGCCAAACTGGT
Source organism: Laticauda laticaudata (assembly GCA_004320025.1). NCBI lineage: Eukaryota > Metazoa > Chordata > Lepidosauria > Squamata > Elapidae > Laticauda > Laticauda laticaudata. The sequence goes on along the minus strand of BHFT01081890.1, from coordinate 13,360 downwards.
AGTTAAAAAAACAGCTACCAGTTCAGCCAAACCAGTATTTTTTTTCTTCCCAACCGTCAGTTGTTCTGATGATCAGCTGAGCCGGAATCCCCCTTACTATCTTACTGCTTCAACCAGAAGGCTTCCCTAAGGCCCAGGAGCCCCAAAAAATAGAGTGTGGGGTGTGTGTGTGGTGCGTGGCTCCCCCATGCTCCATTTTTTGCCTTCCTGGGCCTCAGGGAAGCCTCCTGGAAGCAAAAATGACCCCCCCAGGAGGCTTCCTGGGGCCTAGGAGACAAAAAAAATGGAGCATGGGGTGTGTGTGCTGCACAAAAAAAGAAGCCATGCCCACCCAATCATGTGGCCATGCCCATCTAGCCATGCCCACAGAGCCAGTAGTAAAAATATTTGCATCCCACCGCTGTTCTATACCCACTCCAACAGCCAACCCACCTTCAGCAATCCTTTTAATATTGGATTATTCTTTAGAAGGTAGAATTGAGTTTCTGTAAAACTCCTTAAGTAAATGGATGGTGCCATTTGATTCTACAAGGAGTGACCCAGAATTTTAGTTTAGTCTTATAGTCTATGGAAATATCATCTGTTGGTAAATATGCATAGCTGAGATAGAGAGATGGAGATACAGATGAAGTCAGACAGACAGATAGACAGACAGACAGAAAGAATGAAAAAATTAGATAGATAGATAGATAGATAGATAGATAGATAGATAGATAGATAGATAGATAGATAGATAGATAGACAGACAGACAGATAGGACAGAAGACAGATAATAGATATATGAGAAAGATGGAGGGAGGGAGATGATAGATTGTAGGAGATGACCAGGCTGAGCCCAAGGAAGGGATCAAACACATCATTAGTCTCAAGTCCCTTCACATCCACAAGAGATCTAAGTCCAGCCCACCTTGGATTCCACTTACTTTTATCTACTGCCAATTTCCTTTCACCATTAGTAATTCAGATTCTTGTAGAGAACAATATCATGCAATCAACCTGTATTCATTTGAATTGCCTGGACTCTAGATTTCCTGCACTTGAGATAGATAGATAGATAGATAGATAGATAGATAGATAGATAGATAGATAGATGGATGGATGGATGGATGGATGGATGGATGGATGGATGGATGGATGGATGGATGGATAGGATAGGATAGGATAGGATAGGATAGGATAGGATAGGATAGGATAGGATAGGATTGGATGGATGGATGGATGGATGGATGGAGAGAGAGAGAGAGAGAAAGATGGTATAGGGTTTCTTGCCTTAGCAGGGTATTGGACAAGAAGACCTCCAAGGTCCTTCCTAATACTTTTATTCTGTTATTCTGAGATGTTTCCTCAAAAGCATTAAAGTGGTTTATCATTGCCTTATTCAAAAAAGTATTTCAACATCTTACTCAAACATATAACATTGGTATTTAATATCAAGCTCAATTCTGTTTCCCTTCTGAACTCAAAACAAGGTAAGCCTGTTGAGATGAGTTAAAATCTATTCTAAAAACCAGATTTGCTGTCCAAACCAATAATACTCTTATTTTTATTGCAGAATGACCTGACTTCAGTAGGTAGACCAGATCAGGAAATCTAATGCCCAGGAAGACTAAAACTTTTATTTAGTGAGATGGGCTAGAAAAATAGAGCCTAAGTACAGGATCTCCTGCTCAAGCAGAGGGTTGGACCTCCAAGGATTCTTACAACTTGTAATTCTGTATTCTGAGTGTACTATACCTCCTCCCCCTCTGATATTCCAGTTAATTAGGGAAGCACCTGTCCTGCTCATTTGGAAATATTACCTCATTACTCTGGACTTTAAAAAATAGTACTTTTTGCTTAGGTATCAGTTCCTGAACGTTTCTTTCAAGATCATCTACCTTCATTTCTATATCTTATATTTGCTAAGTGAACTCACACACTAAATCCTAGAATTGAATGACAAAAATCTATAAGGCCTGATACTATTTTCATTTTGAACGTTTATAGATGTTCTCATTATAGATCTAGAATTTAGTGGGTGAGTTTGCTTAGCAAATATTCATTTGATACTCCATAAGGGAAAAGTGAGTAAGTATGCTGACTTTTGATTCCTCATCCTGTCCTGAATATATTTAAGATGTGTGTGGCATTTGTATGGGTGATGATACTCATTATTCCAATTCATAGAGTATTCTGTAATTTCTAATGTGTAGGTGATAACATGAAGTCCCCAATGGAACTGTATCTACATGGAGAGAAGTATGCAACGGGGTACCCCAAGGTTCTGTCTTAAGCTCAGTACTCTTCAATATCTTCATCAATTATTTGGATGAGGGGATAGGTGGGGAACTTATCAAATTTGCAGATGACACCAAGCTGTCAAGAATAGCCAATACTCCAGAAGATAGGCTTAAGATACAGAAGAATCTTGAGAGACTTGAACATTGTGTCCTCTCTAACAAAATAAAATTCAATGGTGAAAAAAGTAAGGTTCTACATTTAGGCAAGAAAAACCAAATGCACAGGTATAGGATAGGTTGAACTTGGCTCAGTATTAGTAATTGTGAGAGAGATCATGGAGTCCTAGTGGACAATCACTTAATTATGAACCAGCCATTGTGCTGCAGCTGCTAAAAAAGCCAACACAGTTTTGGGCTGCATAAACAGTGGAATAGAATCAAGATCACATGAAGTATTAATGCCACTTTATAATGCCTTAATAAGTCCATACTTGGAATGCTGTATGCAGTTTTGGTCACCATGATCTTAAAAAAAGATGTTGAGACTCTAGAAAAAGTGCAGAGAAGAGCAACAAAGATGATTAGGGGACTGGAGATGAAAACATATAAAGAAGGGTTGTTGGAATTGAGTATGTCTAGTTTAATTAAAAGAAGGGTGACATGATAGCCTTCCAAAAGCTGGAAGGTTGCCAAAAAGAAGAGGGAGTCAAGCTATTCTCCAAAGTACTAGAAGAAACAATGGAGGAAATTAATCGAGGAGAGAAGCAACCTAGAATTAAGAAGAAATTTCCTGACAGTGAAAACAATTAATCAGTGGAACCACTTGCCCCCAGAAGTTGTGGATGCTCCAACACTGGATGTTTTTAAAAAGAGATTGAACAACAATTTATCTGAAATGGTATAGGGTTTCCTGCCTGGGTTAGAAGACCTCCTAGGCCCCTTCCAACTCTGTTATAATGCTTTATTGTTTGATAGAGATGCACTAGACCACTCTATAGATTGTGTCTATAATTAGTCTTTTGTCTCCCAATATTTTTAACCACAAATAAAATATTAATATTACTGTCTCAATAGAAAAAGGAAAGGAATTGGCCCTTTGGCAGTTGATCTGATTCCCTCTTGATAGAGTTTAATCAACAGTTTAAAGCTGTCCTGAGGATTGTTCTCTAATTTCTTGTTTTTGTCAAGGCTCGTAAACTATTGACTTATATCTTTGTGTTTTGATTGCTATACTATGCTCGACAAAGAACCAAGGTTTCTCCTGGTTTGCCTCCTGTGAAATGAGTTTGTCTTTCGAGGAAGGCTCATAAAACTCAGTCGGTAGATTATTTCCTTTATCCTATCACCAAGGTGAATTATGTCTGAATTATTGCTGATCCTGCCAAATCTGTGAGCCCACTCATACAGCTTTTAAACAGTTCAGCATTATGGCCCCGTACTCTAATCAATCAGAGCATAAGAGAGCTGCTCTATTGTGATGAGTTGAGTTCAATGCCTTGATGCTGATAACACAAAATATGTCCTGTGGGTTTTTGTGCTGATGCAAGTTCCTACACTGAATTTGGCTTGTTGCAGGATCTCTTCCTGTTAATCAGCACAGAGGCTCATCAAACCAAGTTTTAACTACAGAGAGGATGCATCATTATCTCCAGATTGGATCTCGGCAATCCCTTTGAAGAGCTGCTACCAGTGACAATGGCCTGTAATCTGGCTCGTTTAAAACACCTTGTAATGTTCTGATATGGCTTATCCCATTATGTTGTACACAACTCTAAAAGTGAGTTGTTATCTTAAATGCCCAAACACGTGCACTAAATAGGAATTGGGAAAGTGAGACTGAGATTCCCTCAAGAGTTATCACATTATAAATCATTTCCTTTTTTGCTTGGCCTGATATAAGTGAAAAGAGAATATTGGTTTACCCCAAGAGTGCATTTCCAAAATTGGACTTTCTTGTTTTGTTTTTCCTTGAAAACATTTGACTTCTCATCTGCAGAACTGGATGTTTTTCTTGAAATATTTTCAAGGGAAAAAAAAAAAAACTTGAGAAAGTTCAGTTGCCTTTTGGAAAAACACCTTTAGGGCTACCCTAAACTGGTTGATTGAGAATCTCCATAGACAGGATACTGGTTTATAAATCCTTTTGTCCTGTTTAGAATGTCTAGTTCTGGGGTGTCAAACTCACATCACCATGGCATTGTCACATGATCTATTGCAACTTTTTCCCCTTTGCTAAACTGGGTGTGGGCATGGCCACCATGTGACACATCTGGCTGTGGGCCAGTGGTGGGAGTCAATTTTTTTTACTACCAGTTCCATGGGCGTGGCTTGGTGGGCATGGCAAGGGAAGGATGCTGTAAAATCTCCAGTTAGAAGTAGTATTTGACAGTTCTTTGAACTACTCAAAATTTCTGCTACCAGTACTCCAGACTGGTCAGAACCTGCTTGAATACCACCTCTGCCATGGGCCGCAAGTTTGACACCCCTGGTCTAGTTCATTCAAAATGAATGACATTTCTTCAAAATGTCAACATGATACTACTATTTGTACAACTCACCTCTTCAAAATACTTCTTAAGGGGGGGGGCAGAAAAACAATAAGTAAGATCAATTACCCTAACATTTTTCTTGATGATTTCCTTGTTCATCAGCATCCTTCCTTCAGATAACTCAATTCCTGATAAGGGAAAAAGGACTTCTCCAATGACATCATCGCGGGAGAACCGGTCAAAACTCAGAATCATAAAATGGAGACTCAGATCTTGAATTTGAGTATAAGGGATTCCATAAAAGGTGAAAGTTTCATCAAAAGCTGGATCTAAGGTTTTCCTCAGTACTCGAGTTTTCACCTTGTGCTTCTTCTCTGGCAGTATTGTCATTTTGATGTATGGATCAGAAGTCATTGATTGTTCATCCATGGCTGGTAAACCCCTTGCTTCTTTGATGTTCACCATGAAAGCCTTCTTTTCAAAGTTGTACTCTAGGGAGAAGAAAAGAGTCCCTAATTTATCTTGCTTTTCTTCGGAAGATATTGAGGTGGTTGACTTCAAGCTGTCAGGAGATACTGAATCTTTTTCCCTCTCAGGAAAGAGTTTTGGAGTAAAGCCTTCAACATCTGAAGAAGTTGGTACTTTAGGAATTGTTTTGGGGAAGTTGCCATTCAGATCTTGTTTCTCCAGGTCAAGATGCAGAGATGTCTTTGGCATAATAGGCTTGTTTTTGGCTTCCCCTTTGTCGTCTGCGCCAAACTTCTTCTTGCTGTTGAGGTTCTCTGGATAAATATCAACGCCCTTCAGCACATGGACAAATTTGTAAGGAGGAGTCTTGTTAGCTTTTGAAGATTTGCGCTGGCAGCAGATCCAAGCAAAGAGGGAGACGGTGAAGACCAGCCCAAAGGCACTGAAGATCCCAACCACAGTTGGGATTTCATCTGCAAATCAAAGCAAATGTCAACAAACATATGAACGATGGGCTTCAAAGCTCACAAGTGATAGTTAACTTAGCGAGAATCCAGCAAAATGATAGAGTGAAGCAATTTGACTGTACAATATACTAAGAGAAAGTATATTCATTTTGTGCCCCCTGCAGGTATCTATGAAAAAAAAAATCTGTCTGGAGATTTTTCTCCAGATGCATGCATGATCGAGAGAAACAGAGTTTCACTAAGTATGCAAAGATGTTTGATTCCCTCCTTCCCATTTGCCTTTTTGTCTGGACAATAAAAAAAATTGAAATATATTATTTCCATGATGTTCACTTTCATAACAGTCTTTGCTTTGTCCCTTATGTTCAGTAAACTTCATCTTTATACAAAGATTTTACAGAATATATCATAATACAGTGGGAAAATGTTAACTTTTATGAGTTTTTCCACCAGTCTGGCATGCTGGTGTAAAGCTCAGTGTTGATATAAATAAGATACAATGATTTTTCTTTCCCGTTATTTCTTTATCTCTTATGTGCATGGTTTATCTTTTCTTTTCTAGTTGCAGGAAAAACCGAACAGGATTTTCAGAAGTCTCCAGCAAATGTAGATGCCTAAAGAACAAGGATTTAGTGTCTACTTCTGCAAGCACAACAACTATGATTTTCTTTCTCTCCATCACTCAGAGAAAAGAGCCCACATTCTAGCCAGCAATAGGGAAAACAGCATGGGAGCTGCAATGACATCTGGAGTACGGTTAAAGTGGGACACCGAGAAGTTCATTAGCATTTCATGCATAAGCAGCACAGGGCCAAATGAACACCAGTAATTGGAAAGCCGATTCTGCCCATAAGTAACATTTCCTAGCAAGTTTAAGCACCAGGCGCTGGCAACAGCAATCCAAATGAAAGTCTAGGCAAAATGGGAACACATGAAATATTAATGCAAAAAAGAAGTGCGTCTTTCATGCGCGGGGATAGGTAGGCAAGGAAATGTGGGCTGCATTCTTTCTTGCAAGGGGATTTTCTGGAAAGAAGTGGATGTGTTCTTAGAGAGAAGGACTCCGTTTTTGAATGGCAGAAGGGGAGCGGACTCACCCCTCAGTTAAAATTATGGGACAATGAATGGACCTACTAAGCAAGCATTGAAAAGGTTGAGCATGGACCATTGTCATTTTTGGAAGCATTAGCTTCTGGCACGAAGGTTTTCTGGCGTTTTGAGGAGCCAGAATGGCTTTTTTCCATTTTGACTAGGGTTGATTAATGAGAAGACAACTTGTGGTTGTACGTTAATCTACAGGAAATGTTGCTTTGGGATAAGACGTTGGTGACTGGGTCAGTTCCAGGTATCCTCTTTCTATGTCAATAACTCCCTTCACACACCCCTTTTTTAATATCTCTTCCAGTTGAGGGACAACTTATCAGCAGGGAGGGAATGACATTTCTATAAGACGCTTAGAAGGAAGTTCAGGTGGGTATTATCTCCCGTGAACAGGTTTTAACTGTCAACCAATGTGTTTGCAAGTACTTTCTAGGAGCCTCCACCCAGCAGATTGTTTCTGGGAGAAAGTTACAGATATTAATTATCTTCCCAAAGTCAATTAGGAGGTGAGCAGCCTGTCGCAAATGAAATTAGAAGCACCTAGGAGGGGATGGACAAGAAGAAATCCCAACTGATGTTGCTCTCTTGTAATCACCAGTCGGAACACCATCTGCTTTGATGCTGTTTTCCTAGGCTCACCTAGGTATTCTAACATCTGTGTGAGAATGAGATGCTGACTTTTGAGACACTAACAGTTATCAAGAAAAAGAACAATGCAGATTTCAAGAGTGTCGATATGAAAAGACCACTTTCACACTCTCTGCATGCAAACTGCAGTCAACATTGAACTGATTTATTCTAATGGAAAGCCAGAAGAATGATTTGACCCAGGGATGGAAGAAATAACATATGTTGCTTAGGAATAATCCCATTGTCCCAGAAGAGGCCATCAGGAGATTAAAGCACAATACTTTGTCGGCAAAGGTGGTACCCGAAGAGCATTACATGGCAAAGACAATCATTGAGACAATGTTCACACACTCATCTTCCCCACAGTTAAACACCTGAAAAAAAAAAAGAAACCTATGTAGGCATTTTTCTCTTGGTCAACAAATAAAAGTTTATTTATTCAGCATTCCAGCAGATGGAAAAAAAATCAATCAAGGGTTGATTTTGTTCTAATTTTCAGGTTTTGATGTTCGGTAAAAGCCAAAGCAGCCAAAGCCACTTTAAGTTTGTCTCTGAAATCTTTCACTGAGTTAAAAGCATGAAGTAACACTTTACATGCATTATCCAAGGAACAACACTTATGACGAGAGGCAAACAGACATCTGCTTAGAGAAGAGATGGAAAGGCACAGTGATATGAATGTTGAGATGGATGACTAATCTTTTTTAAGTGTCTAGCAGCTACCCTTGCAGTAAAGGAAGCAATTATGACCTGGATTTTTTTTTTTAAGAGCATGTGGAATAGAGGTTCGAAATGACTCATCCTCTTCTCAGTCAGGGCTTCCTTTAAACAAAGATTAAGGCAAATCCATCCTTTCTTTCTCTTCAACCCCCTTACCCCGATCCTTGGTCCTTATATTCTGTTTGCAACACCAGGAGAAGGAAGACAGAAGGATAAAACAGGGATAATTTGAACGTCTAAAAGCAGCAGCAGATTGGAAAGGTGCAAACTTTTGCCCAATCCCCCCACCCATCCCCCCACAGATGATTGGAAACGGAGGCGAAGGGGGCAACCCCCCCCCCCAAAAAAAATAAAATAAAATAAAATCAAAGTGGAAACACTTCCCGAGGCTTCCAGGGTCCAAACTCCCTCAGGAGCCCAAAATGGCAGAGTCATCTACTTTGCCTGAGAAGGACCTGTGGGGGGGGGGAAGGGAGAGAAATGAAACCCACCTGGATTCGCATTTTTGTAACTTCTCTCTTTTAAACAAAAAAAAAGAAAATAAATCTTACTTACCAAATTCTTCTCTGTTGGCTGTAATCGGAGCCATGTTGTTCGTGCTGCGTGCGCTCTCCAAGGTGCTGAAGGTTTCCTCTTTCCCTCCGGCGGAAACCGGCGCAAAAGGCAACACGCGCGCAAGCCCACCAACCAGAGGGGAGGCTCGTTTCCCGACGCGATGCCCACGCCAGCCCGAAAGACCCGGGAAGGTTTGGGAAAGAGGAGGAGAAGGAAGAGGTAGAGAGTCCTCAGCGACCACCCTCCCCCATTCTTTCTCTCCCCCTCTCTCTCTCTCTCTCTGTGCCTTCCCTCCCCTCCGCTGGTCGGGTCCTCCCTTCCGTCGCGGTGATTCGTGAGCCCTTGTCCGCTGGTTCGAGTCTTCTGACTCACCGAAGCTCGGAGCCCGAAGACGTGGTTGAAACCCAAATTGACGCAATTCTGACGCTACCGGAGTGAAATCAGTACCTCCTCCCCCGCCCCCTTCCCCCCTTCCTCCCCCCCTTCAATACTCCTCCACTCCTGAGACACCAGCCCACATTCATCAATTATTTTAACTCTGCTCTGCTGCAGGAGATTAGCTCACATTCTCAGCCGGGCGTAGATAGCAATGATAATTTCTCGGGCCAACCCGCCTCGCTTTTTTTTTTTTTTTTGNCTGGGAGACGGGGCTGGGGAGAGAGGAGGAGAGGAGAGAGTGTGAAAGAGAGAAAGAGAGAGGAGAGAGAGGGAAGGAAGAAGGGAGGAGGGAGAGAGAAAGGGAGAGAGTGAGAAAGAGAGAGATATGACAGAGAGAGAGAGAGAGAGAGAGAGGCGAGAAGGAGGGAGAGAAAGAGAGAGGGAAGGAGGAAGGGAGAGAGAGAGAAGAGAAAGGAGAGGGGGAAAGGAGGAAGGGAGGAAGGGGAGAGAGAAAGCGAGAGAGATGACACAGAAAGAGAGACAAGAGAGGAGAAAAAGATGAAAGAAAGAGAGGAGAGAGAGGTAGGGGGAGAGGAAGAGAGAGGAAAGGGGAGAGTGAGAAAGATATGGCAGGGAGAAAGAAAAAGAGATAGGGAAGAAAAAGAAGAAGAGAGAGAGGAGAGAAAGAGGAGAAGTGGAGGAAGGGAGAGAAGGAGGACGGGAGTGGGGGGTTATTTACAGATGTAGAAAATGAAGGGGGAGGTAGGGAATATCCCAGACACAATTTCTTTTTCCCCTGGTAAAATGCTTCTTTAGAGTGATTTGCCAGATATCTGGAGTGCTCGCTAGGGGGAACATTGAACACTGATTTCCAGACTGACTGGAATAGGTGTGAACAGATCATAGCTTGTTAGAGGCAGTTTCTGAACAGATTGTAACTTTTTGGACCAACCAGATACCTCTTCCTCCCTCTTTTTCTCTGTGACACTTCACACCCACTTTTTCCTCATGTTTTTTCTTTTGAAAGCTGTCATTGTGTAATATCATGCCTTATTAACAAGTTCTCCATCACAAAGTGGACATCCCTGGAGGATGGGTCTTGGCTCATCCCAAAAAGCTATACAGCGTTAGGATACATTGTGGTGGAATGGGATGAGAAATCACCAGGTAAACTTCAAGAAAGACAGGGGAGTTTAAAAATGGAAAGAAATAATGGCCAACCACTTTTGTATTATTTCCTGGAAAAGTGCATAGATATTGCCATGCAGTCACTAGTCACTAGACATAAAATTGAGCCTAAAAGATACTCTACATAATAAAATGTACAATTCCAAAGCACCTGAAGGTAGGACAAGAAGCAAGAGATGGAAGCTTATCAAGGAGAGAAGCAACCTAGAACTAAGGAGAAATATCTTCTGTCACTTTTGTTAGTCACCTTACCGAAAGGAAGTCTTCAACACCAAAGAGGTAGTGACCTTCAAAATTCTTCTCATTGGACAACCATTCATCTGAAATAGTATAAAGTTTGCTGCTTAAGCAGGGGGGGGTTGGACTAGAAGACCTCCAAGGTCCCTTCCATCTCTGTTATTCTGTTAAAAGCACACCAAAGTGAGAAGCCACACAACAAAACCAGAAGCAACAGCAACAACAACAACAATATACAATCTAGACAATTGTTGATGGGCAAACAAGTAGAGAACAGAGACAGATTATTTTTTTAAAAAAAATGTGTATTTATTTACTTGTTTTTCACATTTCTGAACTGTCCATCTCTCTCAGAATCACTAAAAACATAGGTTCCTTTCAGTTTCAGGTTAGTTTTCTTTCATTATAATTTTCAAGCTAATCTCCCCTTTTAAGATTTTTTAAAATGATATTGGCTGTTCTGTGAAAGATACTACATTGGACTCCATGGTATTACTTTCCATGTAGATATGTCTAGAATTGGGCTGAAAATGTATTTCTCTAGGAGCATGGGATAGGGGGGACATCTAGACTGCTGTTCCTTCTCCTCCTCCTCTTCTTCTTCCTCCTTTCTCCTCCTTTCTCCTCCTCCTCCTCCTCCTCCTCCTCCTCCTTTCTCCTCCTCCTCCTCCTCCTCCNCCTCTTCTTCTCCTTCTCCTTCTCCTTCTCCTTCTCCTTCTCCTTCTTCTTCTTCTTCTCCTCTATGCTCCTGCTCCTCCTCTTCCTCCCTCCCTCTCCCCCTCCTCCATTCCCCACTTCTACCTTGTAACACAAGAGCTGCATTTATAATTTTCTAATGCTCAGTGTAGATACTCCATTCCTGATCTGTAACATCCATGAAGTCTTGCTTGGGAATAATGTTTTCTATCTTTTTAAGAAAAAAAATTACTCATAGTTTTCATCTGGTTGACTTTGCTCAGAAACCAAGGAAAAGAACCATTCATATTCTCAAAATCAACCTATTTTTAAACCTGCCCCAGAGTTGGCACCTTCTGTTACCTTATATAAATCAGTGTAAAAGCTACATTGATTCCCACTGCCCTGTGTTTTCGAGGGCTGCTGCCTTCAATTCAAAACATGTCTCGAATGGGCTGTAGACCATTCTAACATCTCTTGGAATTCTGAATTCACACCTAGAATAAAACATCCACTTACATAGTTAAGCATAGCACAAAACAAATAATGGGAAACACTGGTTTAGCACATTGATAAAAGGATCCTGAAGAGAACCTGCCTTTCGAACAATTTTGTCCAAAATACTGTTCTTTGGTGAATTGGCTCCAGTTTAGAACATAGAACAATCTGGCAACATTCTTGTAATATAAGAATACCTGCTAACATTCTTATAATTTACCAGTGGAACAAGTTGCCCTTGGAAATTGTGGGTGCCCCAACACTGGAGGCTTTTAAGAAGAGCCTGGACAGTCATCTATCAGAAATAATATATGTTTCCTGCGAGAGCAGCAGATTGGACTAGATAACCTCCAAAGCTCCCTTCCAACTCCATTACTATTACTAATATAGGTGATCAAAAATAAAATATCTACTTTGGCCTATTCACCAGTGGTTCCAATTGCATGTGCCCAATAGAGATGTTGCCATTGTTCTTGGTTGCTTTTTCACTGCTATGTTATTTATGTTTTTAATTATTGGTTCTGTGTTTTTTTTAACCCTGTTTTTATTTTGTTTTAATTGTTAGCCACCCAGAGTCCTATATATGAGATGGGCAGTGATACAAATGTGTTAAATATATGGAAAACCCAAGGGGCCTTTACGTTGGGGAGAAAAAAGAAAAAAAATTATATATTTCTCCATTCAGCTGTGGAGATGAAGAAGAAAAAATAATTTCTCAAACTGACTTCCAATGCATTGTGATTCACAGAGCTTGGAAAAACATTGAGAGATGGGATGAGTCCAGGCAATCTGTTTGAAGGACATTCTTTTGAAAGCTGCAACCACAGATTTTGTGTTGAGGAATTGCGCAGCTGCTGTCCAAATGAAGTGGGAGAAACTGACACAAATGTGTCATTTTATATCAATAAATATATTTGATTTAAGCCCATGTCACACAGCACCAACGGATGGAAAGAGGATGTAAAATGGACAGAAACACTTGCCATCCGTTGGTTAACGCGATGCTCACTGGCGAAGCGTGTGAGTTCTTTTGTGATGGTCATGCTGTCACTATATGTGTCTCCGATCGCTTATATCCATACTCTATATAGAGCTTGGCAGCTAGGGTGTACTGACATTTCATCCACTCAAAAAAGTTTTGAGCTGCACAAAACTTTTTGAGCCAGATAAAGTATCCAATGCGTCCATTCTACATCTGCTACGCATATGGGGAACATCCATTATACGTCTGTTGTCATCCGTTACGCATCCGCTATATCCGCGAGGCATCCCCTGCGCATCCGTGCAACTCGCATCCGCTCCAGCAGAAAACGGACACAGGGAGGAAGTGAAACGGACACGGAACGGACACGCAGCGTTAGTAGCATGGACGTAGAAAGGTGAAAGCAGATGCAGCTCGCATACAAAGCATTTAAAATGGAAAAACGTTCGTATAGGGGACGTATCTGAATATTTAGGATGTCTGCAGGATGCCTAGAGGATGAAAAAGGACACCTAGCGGAAAAACCTATATTTCCTATAAAAGGGGAGAAATCACCTGGATCTCACTTTCAGTCCAGCAGCCCTGCGGTGCAGACCTCTTCAGCCTTCATCTGGCTCTTGCTCTTCCATAGCATCCAGTCATCTCCACCATGGATCATCAACACACTCTTTTGGTAGCCGCCATCGTTCTACAACAGTGCAAAGCCCTCTATAGGCTCTTTCACCTATTCTACGGGAAGAAAAGGAGGTCATC
>BHFT01081886.1:0-15978 GCA_004320025.1 Laticauda laticaudata | reverse complement strand
AACTGGATGCAATACTGTTGAAGAAACCATTAACAACATATTTTTACTTAAGTCGGCAAAGAGTCATCAAACTATATGAACACAAAACTCCCAAAACAAAACAAAAACAATACAAAAACAGATTAACCCATAACAATAAGGAAACTGTCAGTCCAAAAAGTAGATCACTACTTGGCGGAAAAACAAATCTGGTCACATTGCCCAATTTCAAAAGCAATACAAAATTTATGCCACCAGAATGAAGAACTGAATGCACCAATTATCACATTAAACAAGAGGAAACCTTTTACCGTACCAAATTCCACCCACGCTTTTTTACAAAATTTTTCCTAAACAACAAACTAAAGACTCAGAGGTCCATCCCACCCGCTGATAGGAGCTAAATGGTAAAGACTTGCAATGTCAGCCGCAGTATTTCCTAGCCGAACTACAGAAAACTAACAATGAAACTAATACATATCGATTTTTACGAAAGACAATGTTGAAAAAGCACAACGAATCTAAACAATATCTATCTTATTGAATCCGGATGGAATAGTGTGTCTACTTCTTAAAAAAGCTATCCACTGCCATAGCCGAAACCTCGTAAGCAATAAATCTTTGAAAAAATCTTTCAGGACCAGCTCCTTGCCAAAACATGGTCACAAGCCACGGTTCTTCCCCATCTTCAAAAAGGGGAGACGCCAGCCTAGTTGAAATTACAGACCATCTCCTTATCTGGCGTCACCTGTAAAGTCGATGGAATCAATTATTAACCAAGTCCATCATCTCTCATCTAAGAACAAACAACACTACTTTCTCATAAACAAATTTGGTTTAAAAAAAAACTAATCCTGTAATCTTCCAACTCTTAAAGGCCCTGTCACACTTAGGCCCAACGGATCAAAACGTTCTGTAAAAGGACAAAGGCGGACAGAAAAATGTCCATCCGTTGTTATCCACTCTAAAAGGGCGAAAATTTGCAATAACCGGCAGCGGATAACACGGAAAGCGAACGGAGGGGGGAGGACGCAGGGCGGATGGAAATGGATGCAGAGCGGAGCCTAGCGATGGAAGTGGATGAGAATGGATGGCAGCATCCGCTGGGCTTCCAGGGGGCCCTCAAGCAAAAGCGGACGCGGAATGGGAAAAGAGTGGGAGCAGAGCGGACGGCGGAATGATGAAAGCGGAATGCACAGCAGGAGTGCACAGCCGGATGAAGAGGAATGCAAGAGCGAGGAAGCCTAGCCGCATGCAACAGCGGAAGCCTAGCCTTGGAGTTAATTGCGCATAGCGGGGGGGATTTATTGCTCAAGCCCACCGGATATAAAGGGAAGTAGCTTGGAAGCAGGTCCACCATGTCAGTAGGAAAGATACCTTCTGTCAGATGCATTAGTGCCGTTGCTGCTGCCTTGATGCATGCCCCATCACTGCCGCCTTGGTGCTGCCTCCCTGCCAGCCTTGCTGCCTGCCTGCCAACCAGCCTTGGTGCCTGCCAGCCTTGATCTGCGCCTTGCCTACCTGTCAGCCTTGCTTGCCTGCCAGCTTGGTGCTGCCTGCCAGCCTTCCTGCCAGCCTCCTGCACAGGCTCCTGCCAGCCAGCGCAACCCCACAACCATGGGGAAAAAGGAGAAGCCTCAGCGCATCTGCTGCAGCCCTGGCAAGAGGACAGGGCCACCTCTCCGCCCCTGGCCCTCACTCTGCTTCTGCTGGGGCTTCTGTAGCACGGGCTCGCTCTTCTGCCCGGGTGGTGAGGCTTCTGCTGCTTCTGGAGGAGCTGATAGCTGCTTCTCGGCGAGGTGGTGCTTCTGCTCTGCTTCTCTGCTGAGGTCGCTCCTGGGTGTGTGCATTCTTGTTGGTGCTTACTGGAGCTGCTCCTTGTCCTGGCTGGTTCCTGCTGGTCCTAGCTACGTGCTTCCTGCGAATTAGCTCTGTCCTGCTCATGCTCCTGTCCTGCTTGCGGCCCTGGTACCTCTCGTGCTGCTGCTGCTGGCTGCTGGATTGATGATCCTGGCTGGTGCTAGTGCTGCTGCTGCTGCTGCTGCTGATGATGCTGATTATGATCCTGCTGTGATGCTGCTTGCTGCTGCTGCTTGCTGCTGGTGTGGATGGAGCAGCCCCTCAAACTGGAAGCCCTCTGAATGAGGGCCCAATCTGTCCTGCCAAAGTGAGGAAGAGGAATATGTGGAATGGAGAGAGGCAATAACTCCATTGAGGAGGAACACGAGGATGAGGTGCTGAGTGCTGAGAAGAATGATTATCTTTGGCAAAGAGGACATGCCGCGTACAGGCGACACGCAAGCGGAAAGCAGGCTGCTTGGAGAGAGAAGGCGAGAATTCGGGCTAAACATTGAATGAGGTGCTCCTCAGCTGGTTGGAAGCACATGCACACCTGGTACATGGAAGCTCGCACACTTCAAGAAATCTGGGACAGGCCACTGTGAACATGACAGAACAAGAGACCTCGTCATGGCCGCGTGCAGCTTCTGGAGGGTGAGATCTGCCACCGAGACACAGCAGCAGCCCCTCTCACAACCCTTCTCTCTCCGGCAGCCTGCTGAGAGCCAGTCTCTTACCGGCCGATGAGTCAGTTTCTGTCTCCAGGCAGGTTTCTGTGGAGCGTCAGGCGGAGAACGCAGCGGACAGGTGTTTTAACCATGGTCGGAGCACGTGAGGACTCCTGGTGCAGTGGGAGAAAGGAAGACGGCACTTCCAACACCACAGCCTAACCCGATCCCAGCCCACAGCTTGCCACCGCGCGAGAGAGGAGAGAGAGCGAGAGAGGAGAGAGCCACACTGTCCTGCTGGAGATCAGGAACACCATCCAGACAGCATAGATCTCCTCTCTCAAGCTTGGTCCACTTTCGCCGACTCCTCATCCTCCAACGCAAGCCACTTCTTCACCTAATGTCAGACCAGACCCTCACGGACATGCAAACCCAGTACCAGGTGGTGAGGACCCGGATCACCCGAGCTGCTTCACAACCCTCAGACCCAGAAGGCACCTGCTCCCACCCAGTCCAGGTCTGCTCCTCCACCCAGGTGATGTCCCATTCACCAAGGCTTTCCAAACAGGCCATAAAAAAAAAAAACACACCTACCAGGGCTAATACGGTTACCAAGGAGGTCCAGCAGCAAAGGCAAGCAAAGCCCTTCCCAGTCCAGGACACAAAGAGTCATCAGATATCGACATGCCGTTGCCACCAGTCCACCGGATGCCACCTGATTGCACCCCTACATCGCCAATGATGCACCCGGCCGGTAGCGCGACCGACAAGCGATGTCACCCATGCAAAATGGCCACCCGGAACGGCAGTCCTCCACACCCAAGCTGCAGAACAGACAGCCCCACCTACACTGCTCCTTCCTCCACCAGACAGCCAAGCCCGGCCTCAGTAACAATCTGTCCTCCGGTACTGGGGCTGACACCACATGGCATGGAGGAAGAGATTCAACATCACGGGCTGAGCCAGCTGTCCCGAGAGCTTCCTACAACACACGTCAACCTGTTGTCCTGTTGGGGCGCAAGGCACCCCAGTGGCGCTTCAAGAACACACTCCAGCAGCAAGCGCACCTCCACAGCACCTGGACCCTTCACCACTGAGACTGGCACACCTCCGAGTGACCAAGAGAGTGCCAGAACTGATGGACTACCGTAGTTTTAATTTGGGACACTTGACTTGGGTCATTTTTCTTTTAACAGCTTGTGATTAATCAAAGTTTTAATCTTTGCTTCAAAATACTTGCTTTCATTTTTATTTTGTCAATAAAAAGTCTTGGTGGAAACTTTTAGAAATGGTTTAAGCCTTTGCAAATGCTTGTGGATGGGTAAGATAGCAGTGGGATGGTCCGGGGATACCTTTGGGATGGGTAATAGCTGTGGAATGGGCAGGGATAACCTGTGGGGATGGGCACAGGATACCTTTGGATGGGTAATGAGCCTAAAGTGGGATAGATTAAACCTCCCGGCAAAGCATAGTGGGACTGTATGGTCCACCCTCCCAGCTGCCACACCTATGGCCCTTCATTATCAAACTAATGTAAGCAATTGATCACACATTTGAACATAAACACAAAACTCTTTTAAATAAATGCTCCCTGATTCATTATAAGCCCACCCACATTACATGGCCCAATCTCATCAGTGTGAAAATGAAACACAGGGTAGGCAAGCCAATCCATTAATACACTATCAATCCCTGTCCTGCCACTCCCACTGCTCCAAGAATGGGGAGTTGCACCAGTTGTTTTCAGGAGGTGTCTGATTCTTCCACTTCACGTGAGGCTCTGTTTGGGGCCTTGCACACCCTCAGGTTCTATCAGGTTTCGCCCTTGACCTCCATTCCCCAGGCTCCATGTCCCTCATTGCTGCTGGAGGTCCACCGAGCGCTGTTCTGCAAGACTGGGATAGCGGGTGCGCATGGAGATTGTGCAGGATGCGAGCAGCTTCCATGACTCCCTCCTCACGGTCCAAGGGCGATGCGCATGTGGTGCCAAGTACCTGGAACCTTGGCCAGGATGGCCCAAGGCGCTCGCACCACACCGCCTTGCCCTGGACAGCCTGTAGTTCGAAAGATCCACTCTCTCCGGGTGAAGGCCAATCTGAAAGTGTAGGGCTCATGAGGTAGGATTCTGAGGGAGAAGGCCGTCATCCCCCCCAATGATAAGTAGTACATCTTGGTGTCATTGGGCAGGGGGGTCCTGGAAATCTGGGAAGCCGCATGATGAGGTTGCGTTCCCAGCCCCTCCTTGAGGTCCACTGGCGTTTGTAGTAACCTGGGCATCTGAAACATGAGCCGTTGCCTGAAGCATCGATGTACATGAAAGCTTGTAGTAGCATTGACCATGGCGAAGAGGACGATCTGAAGAAGCCCTTGGAGTTGAAATAAGTGGAACCCATCTTGGCTGGCACTTTGCAGGCCACGTGCTTGCCATCTATTGGCTCCAACGGTGGGCCATCTATGGCTCAACGGGAAGTTCCACTTTCTGATACCACGCTCGCAACTTTTCTTCAGCCTTCTTCAGTGGAGGGGCAGCTGGAGGAGCTCTTCCAGGTAAATTCCTTTCGATGATGGCCTGCACTACTTCTTGCACAATGCTGAATGGTGTTGTGTGGTCAACCCTCCAGCCGTACTGCATGCTCCTGTTATGGTGGTCCCTGAGGCCAGGTGGTGCAGAGTCAGTGGCCACCTTGAAGCCCAGGTCAGGCTGGGGCGGAAAGTTGGTGCTCTGCTTGGTCAACCTGGGTGTGCAGCCGCTCATCCACAACTTCATCAAAACATGGCTGGAGGCTCCTCAATGTAGTTCTGGAATGCACGAGATGTTCGTTCGTTTGCCTGAGTGACTCCACCATGCAGCATTGTTGTATGTACAGGTCCGTACTCTGCTCTTTTTCCTCTCCGATCCGTCTGTCAGACCGCAGACGCTTCTTGGGCCGCTTCCTTTTTTCTTCCCGTAAGTGTAGTTTCACAGAGGCCTGTTGAGGGCTTCACACTGGTTGAAGAAGGGATGGTGGCTATCAAAAGGAGTTTGTACGATCCATGGTGGAGAATGACTGGAGCTGCTGTGGAAGAGGAAGAGCCAGATGAAAGGCCCTGCACGAGGTCTGCAAAGCAAGGCTGCTGGTCTTGAAAGTGAGGATGCAGGTGAGTTTGCTCCCCCTTATTTATAGGCGATAATAGGGTTTACCCTAATGTGTCCCTTTGCATCCTCTAGGCTATCCTCTAGACATTCCTTAATATCTGAGAATAGGTCCCCTCTGCGAACATTTTTTCTCGCTTTAAATGGCTTTCGTTTGTCAATGCTTCATCACCTTATCATCCTTTCTCTCGTCCGTGCTTACTAGACGCTGCGTGTCCATTCTACGTCCGTTCTGCTTCCTCCCATGGGTCCGGTGGATCGAGGTTAGCGCGGAATGCGGAAACAGATGCCTAGCAGATATAGTGGATGCCTAAGCCGGATGGCAGAATGGACGCATTGGATACATTTTCTCGGCTCAAAAGTTTTGAAGCAAGCTCAAAACCCTTTGAGGCGGATTGAAATGTCATATAGAGGATGCTGGACAGGTAGAGAGGAAGCAAAACGGAGGCAGTGAGTACAGAAAGAAGCTCGCGTTAACCAATGGATGGCAAGTGTTTTTCTCCGTTTTACATCCTCTTTCCATCCGTTGGTGCAGTGTGACAGGGGCTTAAACTGCAAAAACATATGGACTACACAACTCGATCAGGGCAAAACAATCGATGCAATCTACATAGACCTCTGTAAAGCCTTTGATTCAGTGGTACACAACAAATACTCCTAAAACTAAAATATTATGGTATCTCTGGACACCTGCATAACTGGAAAGAAGCATTTCTGTCAAACAGACAACAAATGGTCAAAATTGGGAGTGTCCTATCAAAATCTGTACCTGTCAATAGTGTTGTCCCCCAAGGCAGTGTTCTGGGACCAACTATCTTCGTACTCTACATAAATGACCTCTGTGATCATATTAAGAGCAACTGCGCTCTTTTCTCTGATGATGTAAAGCTGTTCAATACCACAGACTGTTCAATACCACAGACTTCTACCCTACAAAAAGATCTTTACTATATATCAGAATGGTCAAACAAATGGCAACTTTAAATCTCAACAAATAAATGCTCTGTAAAAGTACTGGCTCTGCTTCTTTTCAAATCTCCAGACATGAAATTGCCTGTGGCTTCTCTTCTTCCCCTTATTGCTATACAGGATCATACCACCAATCTAGTTACAGTTGGTACACACATTCAATATAAATTAACATTGGTAGGAACATCTTTTGGTTTTATTTATTTATTCCTCACATCCCTGCCCATATCACTTGTAAAGTGACTTTTTGTTGTAGTTATTGCAAATTGTGAAGGAAGTGTACATCTCTGCTTATATGTGTGGAATTAAGTGGAGCTGTTCCAGATTTTGAGGGGCAATAAAGTTAGAGTTTTCAAAGAATCAGTGATAATGGAGCTTTTACAGTTCCAGAACTTAAAACAAGTTACAATAAACTTTTAATGAATACAGTTTGATTAAGTATATTACCACGTGATGAGTTTGAGTTTTTAATTTTATATTTTTTTATATTGTATGTTTTATAATAAAACATTTATTCAGGATAGATTGGGAAATTGAAAAAAGATTCCAGAAAAAGGCAATGGCAAGCCATCTTTGTACCATTGTGTGGAAAATTGTACAAACATGGAGAGGAACATGAAGATAACAGGAATCAAATTGAAAAGCTACTCACTGTATATTTTATTTTCAAGACAGTATGTTACACCAATGTTTAAATTGTAATACTGCATATAATAACATATGATTTATTCTAAAGCAAACCATTCAGTAATGTTGCTATTATTAATACTCTCTCAACTAATTCTTATTCATTTAAGATTTTTCTGAAGATTAGAATTATGAGCCATCAAATCAGTGTCAGTTCTCAACTTTCATCCAGAATGGATCTGTTCCCAATAGATCATAACTTTTGAATACTTATTGTCAGATTGTTATCTAGCGCTCTTTATATAGTTCTAATGAAAGAGGGAATCAATTCTTTTTTTTTTCAGAAAATAAGAATACTACATTGATCATAGGACCAAGTCATGACTTTCATTTAAAGAAATTATAACTACAATTATAGATATAAAATCAGAAATGATTTCTGGGCTCTTTTCTAATGAAGTGGTGCCAACGTTGTACTTGGTTTTTAGCTTTCATTTATATGGACATATATGTAGCAGGTGTTTCTCATAAATCTCTGCCTTTTGCTTATTGAGACAAATATCACAATGATTCTTAAAACAGAGAATGACTTTGCAATACCTTCTAATTATAGACCATTGCCTTGGCAAATAAGATGATTTTAAGGGTAATTTTTGTTTGAAATTGCAATTTATTCTTCTGACAATTGTGTGTTCAGCTCAACTGAATTTATACAAGACTATCAAATTTCTGATGATGTAAGAATTTTAATCAATGTTCTGGTTGTAGCTCAAAATAGACAGGACATCTTGGGAAAGTTTTTGATATGGTTTCTTGGAAAATTCTCCAAAGTTTTATATTTTGGATTAATATATTACACTCAACTC
This sequence comes from Laticauda laticaudata, assembly GCA_004320025.1. Classification (NCBI taxonomy): domain Eukaryota; kingdom Metazoa; phylum Chordata; class Lepidosauria; order Squamata; family Elapidae; genus Laticauda; species Laticauda laticaudata. The sequence continues at coordinate 7,897 of BHFT01081886.1, read as the reverse complement.
CTAAAATATGGTCATTATTTATAGCATGCTTTTCCTTAATTATATTGGAGTTCCTGCTCAGGGTGGGAGAGGTAATGAGGAGGCTAGAAAAGGAATAGAAGGGAGACTTGACATAAACAATCAAGATATAGAAGACAAACCATTTGGTGGCTCATTTGTGAAACAGCTACTTAGGCTGGTAACAAATCTGAGAAGTTTTAAATTATTCAAACACTATAAATCAGGGTAGGACATTTTGTAGTTTACAAGATCATGTATTATCCCAGAATAGTATGAAACATATCTAACTGAAATGTGTGTCATTCTTGCCTCCTTGATCTTATGCAGCTATGTGGATCTCGATGGATGTCTTTCTGTTCTCTTTCTATTTAATTTAGCCTTAGTACTTTTTTCCTTGGGTAATTAGAAAAAACAAACTTCAGTAGAATAATAACAGGGACAAAGTATTTGACTTTATAAAAAAAATCCAAATTTTCTATTTGTAATTCTTTCCCACTGTTTTTAATCTAAGTTGCTTTGCTTTTTGCTTTCTTATGTTGAATATTTTTTTCTGGCAAGGACATCCTGTGGGATTTTCACTGAACAAATTGCAATTAATTGTTGGAATATGTGTATTTAACTTTTCACACTTTTAGAATTATTATTGGAATTTATTCTAAGTTTGGTAATTGTTCAAATAAGGAATGTTAGAATTCAGCTTTTCTTTTTCTTCAGCCTATATATATATATGGATCTTTGGTTATTCGGGTTTTCTCCTGCGTAGAATTGGAAGCACAGAGCTGAAGAAACAAGCCTGAAGATGATGAATGAGACTTCATCGAAACGTTGCCTAGATACTTCCAATTCTATGCGGGAGAAAACCCGAATAACCAAAGATCCACATACAAATACTCGCGAAAACCTCAGAAAACATATATATATATATATATATGCTGTTCAGCTTTCTTCGGGTATTATCCCACGTCATTGTAGTGCTTTTAAAGTTGTAGCAACGTTTCAGCAGAATCTCATCTGCCATCATCAGGCTTCTGTGTAGATGTGTGTCTCACAGTTCCTCTGTTTCAAATTTGAGGCTGGTCTATTCTGATTGGCTATTAGCCTGGGTCTGTGTTCATTGGACTTGGAGTTTGATTGATTGGTGTTTCTGGTTTTTGGCTGGTGTTGCCAGCCAATCAAAGCCACAAAACAGACAGAAGAAACCAGAAACACCAATCAATCAAACTCCAAGTTTATCTAATTTACCAGCCATTAAGAACTGAATGAAGTGGCTGAGGTTGACATTTAGTTATTTACTATATCAGCGGAGATAGAACTGGTTCTATGTCTGCTGCTCTTCAGAACGACCGGTTCTATAGAGGTGGACAGAACTGGTAGAAACCCACTACTGGGCATGTCCAACCTGACATCAGTCAAGCCCATGCCCACTCAGTCACATGACTCCCACCAAGCCACACCCACAGAACCTGGTAGCAATTTTTTTTTGAATATCTACCTATTTTCTGCCCAGGCAGGCCTGGCCTAATCTGTCAAAGGCCTGGCCTAATTCTGCATGCTGCCCACTCTCCCTTCACTAGTCACACGCATCACCCTATTTCTCCTCTTTCAGAGGCCCCAGCCCTTAATCTCCCCATTTCTTCCCCCACGACCTCCTCTTTTGTCATCCCATGGCCATGAGCTTACCTTCCTCCCATGGCTGGCTGCCAGAGAAGGCAAGCCAAGGCTGAGCCATTGTTGCTGCTGGGCTCCCCACCAGCCCACATCTCGCCCTTGTCAGGAGATGTCTGGTGCCACAACGTGTTTTTTTCGGTGTGGCTGGACTCCAGCCACACTGCAAAAAGATGTGGCGGCGATAGGAATCTTGCAGCAAAAATTACCGACCTCTGGCTTTACTCCATTTCTCCAATGTGCTGCCACTGTGTTCTAGATGCTGGCTGTGCAGGATCACCCCATTGCCTGCTATGCCACTCCACTTGGACTTGCTCGGGCAAGTCCCTCCGATGCAGCGGGCTCAATGGGGTGGACTGGCATGGTTTTTGCCATGGGTAAGGGGCTGCTTCTAATCCTACCACTTTGCTTTTGTTAGCTGTCAAACTTTGCTGCAAGCAGTTTTGAAATATCCTGTCTTGAATGGATTTCTGCCTGCAGTATTTGCTTTGCTTATGAATAGAGCCATCTAGATAGTTGGCTTCTTCTTTCAATAAGCTCTGCTGTAGGCTATTAAGAAAGACTTGGGGGATGCTTCCTGCCTCTAAAAAACATGTTTCTCCATTTCTCCCTTTGGGGAAATATAATATCATGCCTTTTTAAATCTTCCTCAAAATATTTGATTGTTTTGTAGGGGAGGGGTGTTCCCACAATGTGAATACTTTGTCCTCTCTTAATTATTTAAAATGGAAAAGATTGCTCATTTTCTACAGACTAGGTGGTTGTGTTAAGGTATGGGGGGGGGGGGAAATCTCATTCTTAGCTATCCTTTTCTTTGCAGCTTTGTGTTATGCAGCTATGTCCAAGTTTTGAAAGAAAGAAATGTTTTTGTGGAGTTGGCCCCACAACATATAAATATTACCAACAAATAAAACTGTCAGAGGTTCCAGAACAGCAGTCTCGCTGGAAAATGTTATCGTGTGTGACTATTAAATCAAAATGCTTAGTGAAATATATATTTTAAATGCTTGCCTTATGCCTAAATCTTTTTTATGAAAAACTGATCTATGAGATGCCACCTTTTCACATTTCTGGTTAAAATATAGGAAATGGCTTAAAAGGAAAGTGTTTCTTCTATATATTTTGCCATTGCTTATTTCACATCCTTGATAACATCCAAATTAAATTTATAAATGATTTGATTTCGAATACACCCTCTTCTCCACAGCAGATGCAGTGAATAGCCTGCAGTCATCCAGCCTGTGTTTCTTCTTAATTATTCAAAGCATTAAATAATAAAAAAGGTTATTCTGTACTTTTTCTCATATTCACTAAAAAGAAGACAAAATACAGGAGATTTAATGAGCTAATCACGAAATTTCCTCCTTTCTCTTCAGCATCGCATTTTCATTCCTTCTTTTGATTGTCAGAGTGCTTGAATGTCTTCCTCTTATTGTCACACATCAGGTGCTGAAAGCTCAAATTCATGCTTCAGAGAAAATTCTGGGCTATCATAAAGAGGTTATTGTCCTTCTTTCCTCTGCAAGGGTTTTGTTTTATTTCCCTAATGGAAAAATGGGATGTCGAACTGCAGAACTGTTTAAGCTATAACGTTTAATTTCCAACTTTTTCCCTTTACAGCCTATTAACTTAGAAGTTGTTTCCTTCCTCTCCATATTTTCAGATGGGAATTGATCTCATTGCATTTGAGTGACTAATCAATGCTGGAGTCCTCCAAAGCATTTCTGAAAGCTTTTCCACATAACCTCTCCCTTCCCTTCCCCTTCCCTCCTCTTGTCTCTCACTTTATCTCCCTGCCCCTCTCCTCACTTTCCCACCCTCTCCTCCCTTCCTCTCCTCTCTTTCTCCTGCCCTCCTTTCCCCTCTACCTTTCCCTTCCTCTCTCCTGCCCTCTCCTCTCCTCCCCTCTTCCCCGTCCTCTCCCCTTTCCCCTCCCCTTCCCTCTTTACTTACAATGAGTTCTCACTTGTTCTAATCTATATTTATTAACCCCCCTTTTCCATCAACAGTTTTATAATTTTTCTTCTAGATAATGGCAATCTCTGAAATAGATGGGAAAAAGACTAAGGTCTATATAGATATTGAAGATTTTTTCATCATACGCAACACAAATTTTAGAGATTTCTCTTAAGAATTCAGCATTAATAAATGTGACTTTATAGGGTTCAGTCCCATATTCCTGAACTGCAGTAGTCACAGGACTGGCCCTTTGGTCATCCTGGAACACGTGTTGTTGCTATGTATTGGGTAAAGGTAATGCTCTGACATATTTACTTTTACATACTTTTTACATACACACTTTTCTCATACTTGTGGGTTATTTGGGCAATAGTATTACATGTATCCTTGCGTCTTTATCACACATACACTGATGCCTTATTTTCTCCATTAGCAGGATGTGCACTCATATTTTTCATTGCTATGAAGCTGTTAACAATATGATGCTTTCTGAAATCCAGGCATTCAGTTTGGTGTAATCATGAAGGCATTAGATAGAAACCAGGAGAACAGGAGTTCTAGTCCTGCCTTGACATGAAGCCAGCTGGCTGACCTTAAACCAGTCACTTTTCTCTCAGCCTAGAAAGGGGGCCATGACAACCCGCTTCTGAAAAACATTGTCAAAAAAAACTGCAGGGACTTGTTCACCCCAGGCAGTCTCTGAGAACTGGGAATAACTGAATAGAAGAAAATAAATCTGAAATCCATAAGAACATATACTCCTGCAAAATGAGGTTGCCTTTCTCTGCAGTATAGGTTGCATGAAAGAAGTATATATAAAGTGTCTAGAATAATACATGCAGGTATCATTTATGCATGTCTCAGATAAAGAAAATGACCTTCTGAAAATCACATAAATAGAAAATTCTATCAGAGCAAGCTGCCTAGAAGCACAGATTGTGGCATTTATCTAGAATGTACACTTGAAAACTGCATTTTTCATTGATAAAATGCAGCTTCAACACAATGAAGTTAAGATTTTTAAAAAAGAGTAATGCAGTTTAATATCTGTTTCGAGTGAGAAAAGAAAGGATAACACAAAATTACTGAAGCATGCTGGTGGTTAAAACAGTATGTACTGACATTTTACTTAATGAAAATGGTGAAGCAAATTTATCTTGTAAGATATCCCTTACTGAAGTTTTGCCATCAAAGATATTTTATTCAGCCTTAAGTGCCTTTCTACAAATGATCTATCCTTGCTATAAGATCAGAAAATAACAATTGAGAGTTAGTGATTGTAGGAAATATTTTTCCATCCATAAATCAATCTAAGACTCTTTGTAATATGCACTGGGTATCTGATTTCTACCACTTCCCCCATCACAGAAATGAATCAATTTAACAAAGTAATCACTAATGGTGTGTAGCCTCTACAGGACAAGAAACAATAATTACAGATTTGACCTATGTGTGTAGCAGAATGTAAAACCAAGGAATTATTTATATATTATAAATGTATTGGGATGAAGCTATTTTTTTTCAATGAAAGACCAAATAATAACTTTTTTCCTAAACAATCAGCACAGTCAGAAGAAACAATATTGTCTAGTTCATCATTTTAATGGTTTTCGTGATCCTTCTGCGTATAGATACTTTACAATGCTGGTCAGCATTCATTTGCAATCTGAAATATTATACAGTAAGTTTCCATGATCCCAAAGCTGAGCTAGCTTTTTCAGGTGTTGGACAGCTTTTATTTTAGTCATTGTTAAATTACCTGAGGCACAAATAACTAGGCTAAAATTATCACATTTTAGATACGCTGCAGAGAGACATTTTAGATATATTTTAGAAATATTACATAGAGGCAGGCTGATGGAAACATGTCACTTAAACTGGAAGGTAAGGCCAATGGCAGGGAAGGAAAATCTGCCCCAGGGTGTCTTGCTGACATTGGTGAGAAAGTCAGTCCCATATTCCTGAACTGCAGTAGTCACAGGACTGGCCCTTTGGTCATCCTGGAACAACTACTCCTCTACCCAGGTACACTGGCCTGCCATGGACTGCAGAAGCTGCTCCGGGATGACCAAAAGGCCAGTCTTATGACTACTGCAGTTCTGGAATATGGGATCGACTTTCCCACCAATGTCAGCAAGACACCGTCAGTCGAAATTCAGATTAGTGGTCCGTGAGATTTAAAATTATGTGTTTGGTGATCCAAAAGGTTGGTGACCTCTGTACTAGCCCACTCCATTGAGACCCCTTTTGAACTGAACAATCATTTTCATAGCTTCACCCTGGAAGAAAATAGACAGATATCTATAAAAGAAAAAAATTCTAAAAAAAGAGGTGCAACCTAGCATTCCTGTGACAGGAAAAAAAATATCCCAGACTCTCTAGGGAAAAAAAAAGACAAGTATTGATGATAGGAGATATGGGAAAAGAAACTGTAATCTGAAAATTGGACAGTTAATCTAGGGAAGTATGTTGGCTCCTTGGAGCAAACATCAAAGATATAACTGAAAATCTTGCTAAAATAATTAACCCCATTGATTACTGCCCTTTTCTTCTCCTGTGGATGAATGATAATGACAATGACAATAATGAACCTGAAAACAATAACAAGAGATTATGAACAGTAGGGAAGAATATTAAGGAATTAGGAGCACACATGAGTTTTTCATCTATACTTCTAACAAAAGGCCAACATCCAGTGAGGGAGCAAAGGATTTTAGAAATGAACTACACCAGGCTTAAAAATTGGTGTTGCCAAAAGAACTTTGGCTTCCTAGAATCTAGACCATGGTTTGCATGGGCTTCTGTCAATGAATGGACTGCACCTCACGAGCACGACTGGCTTATCAGAAGGGCTTTAAAAATAAAGTTGAAGAGGACCAATCTTCACAATCTTTAGAACCTAATTCCAAGCAAAACCTACTAAATGGTCAATCATATAAAGAGGGAGGAAATAAAGAGAAAAAAGAAGAACTCAGATGCAAAGTAGGAGGTTTAGGAAGTATGCCCAGGGTCAGCCACAAAAAACTTAAATGCCTATTCACTAATGTACGAAGTTTAAGGAATAAACAGGGTGAACTTAAAATGCTAGTAAACAAGGGCAAATATGATATAGTTGCCATTACAGAAACCTGGTGGGATGAAACTCATGACAGGAATGTACTTTCCTGGCAAAGGAAGAGGTAGAATTGCATTATATGTTAGAGATCGCTTTCACTCTACAGAGATGCACATAACAAAAGATGAAAGCCTTCTAGAATGCATATGGGCCATCATAAAAGGAAAAAAAAATGATATTGCCAAAGATGTATACTACATGCCACCCAATCAAGCAGAAGAAATGAACATTTTGCTAATCAGTTAACCAATGTGTGTAGGAAAAACACCACAATAATGAGGGACTTTAACTAACTTGACATCAACTGGGAGATAAATAGTGTACTTAGAGTTTACTAAATCATTTGATAACGTAGACTACAATCTACTTCTTGGCAAGCTAGAAAAATGTGGGATAGGCAGCATCACCACCAGATTTATTTATTTTTATTTATTTATTTTTGTCAATTGCTTATAAGATAATAGGTATAAGTAAAAACATAGTTATGAATACATGGANTTGTCAATTGCTTATAAGATAATAGGTATAAGTAAAAACATAGTTATGAATACATGGATACATATCAGAAAAATAAAAGAAATAAAAGAAACAATAGAACAGGGATGGTAGGCACGTTGGTGCGCTTATGCATGCCCCCTACAGACCTCTTAGTAAAGGGTTGAGGTCAGTAGTAGACAGTCAAAGGTTAAAGTTTTTCGGGTTTGGGGAAGAAACCACAGAGCCAGGTAGAGAAGTGGAATTGTAACTGACTGACAAATCATACTCAACACGTAGTCCTCAATGCAAATACATCTATATGGCAGGAAGTAAACAGTGGGCTACCCCAAGGCTCTGTTTTGGGCCCAATACTGTTCAATATCTTCATATACGATTGAGATGAGGGACTAGAAGGGGAACTCATCAACTTTCTAGATGACACTAAAGCCTAGGTCACACTGGCCGACGGATGCAAAACGTATGCAAAAAGGACATAGCGGACGAGCAAAATTTCAGGGGTGGCTCTATCCATTGTTATTTGCTCGCAAAAGTGCCCCAAATTTGCATAAACAGAATGGAAAACAACGGAAAGAAACGGACGTGAGGAGGATGTAGCGGGGATGTAAAGCGGATGTTCGTAGGAAGCCTAGCGAATGGAAGCGGATGGAAGCGGATGACACA
>BHFT01081874.1:0-12945 GCA_004320025.1 Laticauda laticaudata | reverse complement strand
GTGTCCAGCAGGTAGTGCGGAGCGTGCCCGACAGAGACCCCTGACAGCGTGTACTAGCCCGTGGAGGACCCTGAAGGGAGCAAGGAGAGGGCACTTCACCACAAGCCCAACCCGCATCCACCCCAGCTCACTTCCACCAAAAATGCAGAGAGGGCAGACGAGGGCAGAGGCCACACTGTCCTGCTGAGATCCGGGACACATCAGGAGCAGCGTAGATCTTCCTCTCTGAGCTGGTACACACCACACCGCCCCATCCTCCAACCTCAAACCCTTCCTCACCTAGTCCAACCAGACCCTCATGAACATGTCGGAACCCAGCTACCAGGTGGTTTGGAAGGGAAGACACCATCTGCTTTCATATCTCCCAGACCAAGCGGACACCTGCTCCCACCGGCTGTCACAGCTCAGGCCTGGCCCCTTCCACTCCCATGGTTTTTGATGATTACTGCCTTTTGCTCCCAGCAGTGCCCTTCCCCTTACCAAGGCATGGCTAACAAGGGGAGCTGTTCCAGGCAGGCACAGAAGCCCGGTAAATTGGAGTATACACCATATTTGTTCGGTTCAATCAATCTTTCTACTTCGTGAGAGTTCAAGACTTCTTCTCGTCCGGCTTAGGCTATATCTTTTCTTATCGCCGGCTGAGTTGCCTCTCTATCGTGTGTCGACCGAAGCATCTGTGACATGATAATGTAGATACGTTATTCCCATGTTGCCTGTTTTTCCTTATGGGAGGTAACACTGGATTTCCATCTTCGTATTGTATGTCGGATTTGCATAGCTCTGATCTCATGCGCTAAGCCACCGGTTCGCTGTTGTCGAGTTTATGCCGCGGGTTCTCGTCGATCCTAACTTACGACGTTCATTCGCGACTCCGTTCGAGCTGCGTCGGCAATGCACTAACATAGAAAAAGAAGTGGCAAACTCATTTTTTACGTCACAAGGAATCTACTTCCCACACATAATATCTATTAAAGGGACTTTGTTTTCCTAAATTTGCGCCTATGTTATCCGGACGTGTCACTCTTATCGCGTGCCGCCAATGACGCTCATAGAAGAACTGGCTGAGCGGTGAAATCATTCGGCATTTTGCGGATCTATTCGCAGAGTACTCTCGATCGCCAGGATCTAAATTTTATCAGGTTCCGGATTAGGCCGTGATTCGATGGTGCGCGCCGGAGTTCTCTGGTCATTCATCGTAGACGGCGACCGACTGACACTACCGTATCTTGCGAAAATAACTTACCCGTAGGATCATGCGGAAGACTGGAGCGAATTTATCTGTGTGTTATGAAGGCATAGACCCTATCTTTCCCGGATCCACGAGATGTCACGTCATACCGGCATGCACCGCTGTGCCACTGGATGCCACTGAGTTGCCAGCCAGGCCACAGTGCCACCGAGCACCAATTGCCACTGACGGCCAGTCTTCACCAGTAGCATGACCAGCACAGCCCACACACTGGCCTTCCTTTCCCTCTACCCTCACCAGCCAAGCTCCGGCCTCAGAACACATCCTCCGCGAGCGCTGATTGGGGCTGATGTACCCCATGTCATGAGGAAGGGGCTTGCTCGAACACCTACACATGGGGCTGCTATTGTCGCAGTACGACTGCCTCATACATCCTGTGTTGTCGTATGGATTGCTCACCACTGGCCTGCTCTACAGACCAGCCACTTTCCTCGCTCCAAGAGCCGCCTTGCCCTAGTCCAGGACTCACCGTGTGCACCCCTGGAGACTATGGCAAAACTCCTCAAGAGGATCTGAGAATGCAGTGCCTCAGTGCACCTGTGCCTGATTTCATTTGTGCTTTGGAACTTCGCTTGGGCTGTCATTTTTTCTATTCAGCTGATGATTTTTAATGAAGAGATTACCATCCGTTCTGCTTCACATACTTGCCTCCATTGATATTAGTTTGTCGATAAGTCTTGGCGAGGAAGAGAACTTCTTAGAAGATAGGTTTAAGCTTTGACATTGTCTTGGTGAATGGAGGATACGAGGGATGGGCAAGGGATACCTGTGTAGGATCGGTAATCCAGATGTGGGAGCGCACGGGATACTTGTGCGGATGGGCAGGGATACCTGAGGATGTGAGAAGAGTAAGCTGTGGGATAAGATAAACTCTCAGTGCAACATAGTGGGACTGTATGGGTCACCCTCCCAGGTGGCCACACCTTTGGCCCACTTGTAGTTATCGAGATAATAATGTAATCAATCATCACACATGTCACATAACGGACCTAAACTCTTTATTAAAGCCCTGTTCATTGTAGACCACCCAACATACATGCAACACATCTCATCAGTGTGATGGCACAGGCTAAGGCAACCATCCATTAAGACAATCTATTCATCCCTGTCCTTGCCACTCCACTGCTCCAGCTGGGGACTTGCATCCATGTTTCAGGAGGTTGCCGCTGCTTCTTCCCCTTCACGGTGCAGCTCTGTTTGGGGCCTTGCAACATTCGCTAATCTTAGTGTCTATCATTTCACGCGCTTGGGCCTCCATTCCCAGGCTTCCATGTCCCCATTGCCTTGTTGGCAGGGTCCACGAGCTGTTCTGCAAGACTGGGTACAGGTGCGCATGAGATTGTGCAAGGATTCAGGCAGCTTCCACGATCCTCCTCAGGTCTCTGGCCGATGCTGCCATAGGTTGGTGACGAGTGACACTGGAACCTGTTGGCCAGGATGCTAAGCGTTCTCCACCACCCGCTTGCCCTGGACGCCCTCTAGTGTGAAGCATCTCTCTTCACGGGTAGAGCATACGGTGGAGGTTGTAGGGCTTCATGAGTAGGTTGTGTCAGGGAGAAGCGCGTCATCCCCCACGATGAATAAGGGCACATCTTGTGTGTCGTTGGGGCAGGAGGTCTGGATCTGGGAAGCCCCCAGGATTGATGAAAGGTTTGGCTCCCAGCGCCCTCTCTTGACTCACTGGCGTTGTATACGCTTGGGCAATCTGAAGATGAGCACGTTGCCTGAAGCTATCGATGTACATGAACTTGTAGATACAGCCTATCGACCATGCGAAGAGGATGAATGCTGAAGAAGGCCCTTGCTTAGTTGGAAAGTAATGGACCCTGAGTTGGTGGAGCTTTGCAGGCCACGTGTTCCATCCTATGCGCTCTCCGACCGGTGTGGGGGAAGTTCTCACTTCTGATACCAGCTGCTCTGACACTTTCTTCCAGCCTTCCTTCAGTGGGAGGGGCATCTGGAGGAGCGTCCTCTCAGGTATTTCTTCGATGATGGCCTGCACCACTTCTCTGACCACCAATGCTGATGGTGTGTTGTATAGGCACCACTCCATGCACGTTACTGCATGCTCCTGTAGGTGGTCCCAGAGGCAGGTGGCACTGAGTCAGTGCCACCTTGAGCCCAAGGGTTCCAGTCTGGGCCGGAAGATGGTGTTTTGCCATTGGTCACCTTGGTCTCACAGCCGCTCCACCAAGCTTCGTCAACATGGGCTGGAGCAGCTCCTCATTGAATTTCTGGAAATGCACGAGGGTCTTCGTTCCTCAGCTCCACCATCAGGCTTGTTGTTACAGTCCATACTCTGCTCTTCTCCCAATCCATCGGTCGCCGGACCCAGACACTTCTTGGCACCCCTCCTTTTCTGTCCCATAGAACAGTTGAAAGAGCCTGTAGACGGCTTCGCGACCGTTGCAGAACGATGGTGGCTATCAAAGGACTGTGTTATGAATCATGGTGGACATCATGGATGCTGTGGAAGAGCAGAGCAGAATGACTGCCGAAGGTCTGCACAAGCGGGCTTCTGGAACTGAAAAGTGAGATCTAGGTGAGTTCCTCCCCTGGATTATAGGCAATATTGGGTTTTCCACTAGGTTCCCTTTGCATCCTCGTAGGCATCCTTCGTAGACCTCCTTAGACTATCCGCAGAATAGGTCCCCTCTGTGAATTTTGGTTCGTTTTGAATGTTTCTTTTGAGGCGCATCCGCTTTCACCTTTCTTCATGTCCATGTACTAACGCTGCACGTCCTTCCGCATCCGTTTCGCTTCCTCCCTGTGTCCACGTTTTCCGCCTCGAAGCGGTTGTTAGTTGCGTGGAGTGCGCTAGGATGCCCTAGCGGATATAAGTGGGCGCCGTAACGGATGACGGATGTAGAACGGATGTTAACCCGTATGCGGTATGCGGTTGCAGAACGGACGCCTTGGATACATTTTCTGCTCAACAAAGTTTTGTGCAGCTTCAAAACTTTTACTTTTTGAGCGGATGGAACCTCAGTCGACGGATGCTGGACGGATAGAGAGGATGAAAAACGGAGGCAGTGACTACAGAACGGATGAATCGCGTTAACCAACCAGTGTTTCTCTCCATTTTACATCCTCTTTCCATCCGTTGGTGCAGTGTGACATGGGCTTAAGTCTTCTTTATCCCAGACCAACACTTTAATCACAACATTGCATTTAAATTTTCTTTCTTTTTTCATTTAAGTAATGATGGACTTTATTTCACTTTCTCAAGTTACATTCATGGAATGCTATCCTTAGAAGGAGTTATGTCCTTGGGAAAAAAGAAAAGTTTTCAATATGTCTTCTTAGATACTACTCCATTTCTTTAGTGCCAGAAACCAAAAAACCAAGGTAGATGTTGTCCATTGACTTTATTTGGAATCATTATAAGATGTTTTAAGGGTTTCTCCAAAAGTTCCACAATCTGAAGTACTATTATATAATTCAACTGATAATTTACTAAATATTTCCTTTAATATCTTCTGAAATACCTCAGTGATAATTCATACTAACTTGGAGACAGCAGTAAGAACTCCAAAATCATTGTTAAAAGGTAATAGTCCACAAAAATGTAACTTTAGTTACAGAATGAAACAGTTAGAAAAGTGGTTATGAAATATGTATGAAGAATAATTCTATATAATTCTATATAATCTTATCTATTTAGATAACTATGAAACAAACTTATCTATATGACAATAATTCTATATGATAACCAACCCTTACTCAACATAACTTTCAACACTATTTACAAACCAATCATTTACCTATGACTACTATTTTAAGTTCCTCTTCCTTCTCGTTCTTCTCATCCTTGCTCTCATTTACTTCTCAGCAATTTCACATTAGTTGCACATTTCCTTGATGTCAGTAATTCTTCATGCACTTTCTTAACATTTCTCAAAAACAGACAAAATCTTTTACTTAATAAAAGAGGATGTGTGTAATTCTCCTTCTGGTCTACTCATCGACAGCAACTCATTAATATTTCAGATACACTCTTTTTTAGCTTATATGGAGATGCCAGGTTTGAAATGAGTCTTTATTGGGGGAGAGGCATTATGTATGGTATTGTGCTGTCACTAAACTGTACATCATCATCATTATCATCATCATCATCATCATCATTATTATTATTATTATATTTTGAAAATGCAATGGGTGCATTTCTGGTGTATTTCTGTAATGGGTGTGTGATGTCACTTTGAGATTTTCCAAGCCTAGAGGCATCACCTTTCTCTTGTTAGAAAAATATGTTTGACAAATAGAGATAAAATCAGAGGTTGGGGATGTTCTCACCCATAAACACATTGCATTCTTAGTATTTTGTACAGAATGAATTGTAATAATATAAAGGAACAACAACATTGAAAAATGGCATTGTTATTATTGAAAGTTACTGAGTCTCAGCTTAATACTACAAAGAGAAAACAAGTACAATATTTCTGTTTAATGTAGTTGTAGGTATGAAACCACTATGAAGTGCTGGGGGTGAGGGGGGAGAACTGTCAGCTGGAAAGGTCATAAATGGTGATTCCGTGACCAGGACATTGCAACCATTGTAAACACATGTAAGTTGTCAAGTGCCTTAATTCTGATCATGTGATCTTGGAGGTTATAATGGCTGTTAAGTGTGAGGACTGATCACAATCACTTTTAGTGCCTTTATAACTTTGTATAGTTATGAAACGAATGGTTGTTAAGTCGAGGCCTACTTGTATCATCCTGATCAGCTGATAATTCTACTAAAGTTTTTGTCACATTTCAAATCACAGGAATACTTTAATAGGTAGCATGTATCACCAAGTGTCATCCTCCAAACCTTGTATACACTTAGCACAATGATGTCTTGAAGAAAAAACCTGACACACACACACACACACACACATTACATTCAGTGGCAGCAGATACCCTCCCTTTCCTTAATTCAACTTGCACTCTGCCTTGCCTTATGGCAAAGGCAGAGCACAATGGGCCTTTAAAGGGTATCTGGGTATATTTCAGAATGCATTATTTCATTTTACATCTAAACACAGCACACACTTTCATAATTTTCATCAGCTGAGAGTTTTAAATTATTGAAGTATAAGACGCCTGAAGGGAGTTTCTAATAGGAGCTTAATCAAAAACTCATTGAACAGAAATAATGAACTTCATACAATTTATAGGTTTTACTTTAGCATTACAAATATCACAGGACTGTTATCACTCTATATCAGGGGTCCCCAACCACTGGTCCCCGGACCAGTACCAGTCCATGGATCATTTTGTACCAGGCCGCAAAGCTTGGGCGTCGCCATCTTGTTTCAACGGTGCTTCCGGGTTTTTGGTTGCTTCCGGGTTTTCGGTTGGAAAGCAGCGTTTGGGTGCTGAAGGAATCCTCACACCTTAGTTTCATCGAAGGAGGGGGCAGCTTCAAACAAAGAGCCATCCCGATGGCGGTGGAGTCTCGCGTTACTCAGGTACCGGTCCGTGAAAGAATGAATAATCATGAAACCGGTCCCTGGTACAAAAAAGGCTGGGGACTACTGCTCTATATAGTTTTCTGGAGAGAGAATTTCCCGGTCCACTAATTTGCAAATATTAAGTAGAGATACAGAAACTCTTCTAAAGGCTGATCCACAAAAAAATGTCCACTCTCTATATCCTAAAACTTTATCTGACCAAAAAAAATGCTATAAAATTACATATTAATTATACCTAATCTTTTTTCGTTATACCTAACCTTGTTTAGTTATATAAACAAAATCCTATATCCTAAACATTGTGCGGATGTAATAAAACTGAACCTTATATCCATTTGAGATTATAATATACAATGCTGCATAAATTCTAAACAAGGTAAATTCAAGAAAATACCTTTTAAAATACCTTTTAAAAGAAATACCAAAAGTAATGAAAAAAAAGTTTTGATCATGAATACAAAACAAAATCTCAGATAACAAATTAGCTACTTGTAATAACTAGACAAGTTTTATTCACATACTGGGGGGGGAATGAGACAAAGTTATCAAATTCTTTTTTAATCATACTATGAACCATTGATATTAGAGAAAAGTTGAACAAAAAAAATAAGAAAACCAGTTCCTTGAAATATAATAATGTGGAATATGATCACTAGAGCTTTACAGGTTATAATGGCTCAACCCTAACACATTATGAAAGTGATATTCCAATGACTGCATTTATTTGCAGTTTCTAACAGACTTTAATATAGTTTTTCAGTTAATGTATGAAATTCCAAATAAAATATTCAAACACTTTCTACTTTAGAATATTATATTTATATTGTTTAATAAAAAGAAAAGTTGTAGGAAAAAGGAATTTTATGGATACCTATAAAATTCTGGAGAATTTTAGAACTGGAGGTCCAATTAAAGCTATTAAAAAAAAAAAAGTTTAGAGATATCACAGAAAGCCACTGGTCTTTAGACTGAGAATTATCCCTTTCCTATAACTTCCATGGAAAGAAACTAGGGTCAATGCAACTAAGGTATTTTCATCAAGATGTTGCTTATTTCTACAGAATTCTGAAAAATTCTGATGAATTACCTTAGCTGAGATGCCCCTTTTCAGTATGTCAGTGGAGAATATGCTATTTCAAAGCAACCATACACAACTGTATAAAATTAACAAAACTGCTGCTGAAAGGATAGAAATATATATATATAGCCCCAGTTTAAGAATGAATTTGTTGTCCTTGTTATTCAAATGTTGCTAAAATAGGCCCCATTCTTAACTATAGATTGTCTTAAAACTATAGATTGTCTTAACTATAGATTGTCTTGCTGTATTATTTTGCTTTTCAGTGGAAGTGGTGCAAAATGTTTCATTGAGAAAAATGATGAGGCATGTGCAGGATTCCTACTAATCCAGTTCTGAAATAAAAGCTTCAACTTTTTACAATTGTGAGAATAGATACGTGTGCATATTAATTGACATAGTTGTATGTTACACATAAAATTCTCCTTACATTTTTATTAGTTATGTGCTCTTGACTTCATGCAATTATTTTACTAATGGTGTCATTATTGTTTTGTTCGGAAAACACACGAGGTAGACCGGGTTCCAACAACAAAAGGCTTTATTCAACAAACAGTCAGAATAGGAACACTTTGGCTGCAGCCGAGGCTCGCCTTTTATACAGGCTGGCCTGCCTGCTTTCAGCCTATGGCATTCCCTTGAATTTGCCGCCTTTCAGCAGCTCTTTGGATTGGTTCCTAGTGAACCAATCCACTGCTTACTTTACTGGGCCAATCAGAAGTGTAAGTCTAGGAGTCAACCATTTACATATAGAACAATTATGATCCACATTCTACATAGCAATCTCCTATAATAATCAAAAACAGACTGATGCTATGGTACTATTAGTATGTTATATTTTCATCCATAGGAAATAAACACCTTATTTTTGGAGAAGCGGGAAACTTGTCTGATTATCAATTGATTACTTCAGTAAAACAGGTCCCAAATGGGAAAAAACATAGATCTGTTTACACTGTAAAAATATATCTTGCTTTAAAATACTATAACATCTTTCCCCAACTTTAAAGGATTTATGCTCAATTTCCATTCTAAAAAAATCAATTAGGTGGCAGTCTGACATTTGCTCCTTCTATTATTAAAAGCTAGTAGATGTCCATCAATCTCCACCAATTCTTGCAATATTCCAGAGCTGGAATTCTGGGCCAAGGGGAAGGCCAAAATGCTACCAGATATGAAAGAATTCTGGAAATATCCAGTTCAACTTCCTACTCAGTGCAGGATATTGCTACATTATCCTTTCTCCAAATAAAGCCAAGCTTATTTCATTTTCACATTTATCATAGCTTTTATAATGGTAAGTTAAAATCTACTCTTTCCAAGTATGAGTTCTAATTTTGCTCTTAGAAGTAGTACAGAACTGTTTTGCTGTATCTTTTACATAAGATCCTTTTGCATATTTAAAAACCACTGTCATGAATCTCTTATCATGAAGGCCAAATCCAGCTGTTCAAATTATAAAAAATTTGTTATTATTTATATCCCACCCTTCTGCTAACGGAAGGGTCTAATAATACTTTATTTATTAATCAATTGGGGGTTCAGTGGCTAAGGATTGGACTAGAACCTGGGTCTCTTCACTCCAAGTTCAAAACCTGAACCCTTATGTTACATCTCATAAAAAAAAAATCAAAATTATGCATGACGAATTAAATTTGAAAAGGCCTGATCAAAGGGGAATATCTTTATTTTTCCCCTAAAAGTTTAAAAGTAATGGTTTATATAATGTCTGAGATAACACAGTCTGTAGAAGAGCAGAGCAAAAGAACTTTCTCATTTATCCAAATGGACCTCAGAAAGTAAGAGCATCTCCTGATGATCTTATGAGAACTGGGTAGGTTCATATTGATTTTGGGAGTCCTTCAGGCCCCAAGTTTTTAGATCTCTAAAGGTCAATGCCAATACTTTCACTCATACATAAAAAACAACTAGACAGTCCTTGACTTATGACAATTGATCTTAACATTTCAGCTACTAAGTGAGGCAGTTATTAAGTGGAACTGGCTTCCTCACTGTTCACCCTTATCCAATCCACTATAGATTTAGGTACTAGAAAAGAAAATAAACTACTTCTTTAGAATTAGATGACCAACAGAACTAGGTGTCATCAGAATATTGATGATACTTTATTCCAAGACTCTAGAAGTCTTCTCTCAATGGTTTCATGAAGATATTGGACCACACAGAGGACAAGATGGAATTCTATGAAATATTCCAGGTGAAAGAACTAATTGCAAAATAATGGTGGCCAGTATCACTTCATACCACCAAATACAGCTTTACCAGGCAGCCAAAATAAAGGAAGATATCCTGGTTGAGAATATTTAAAACCACTAAAGATTCAGTATAACTAGCAAGGCTATACATTATCTCATCTTGTTCCTCAAGTTTATTAAAGTAACATCAACCTCTTATGCCAGCAAATGCTCAGATCAAACAAATCAACATAATATTATACATTGGAGATGTAAAAACTCAATATTCCTAATCACTTTAGACAAAAATGAGACATCTGAGACCAGTTGATGGATTATTTGGGTTAAGGAAGGGCTTTTTGATAAGAACATATCCCTCCTAAACTTAATTATTTTTCTTAGTATAAACAAGTTCTGAACTAGCTGATTTAACAGAGAGTCAACAGAGCAAATGTTATCACCTCTCTAGGTACCATATCTGCACTCTTAAAGTGAACAAGCTGAAAAGATTTTCAAGAATACAACAAATAATTTTTGTTGTTACAACATAGTAATGTGCCCCAACACTGCATGCCAAGTATGTTATCCATTGAGAATTGTGCAAAAAGCTCACAGTGAGCCACCAACTAATCTGACTCTACTTTACCAGCTTTCTGGTGTATGAGCCAAATAGAAATGGAATAAATAATATTTATTTTCTTAGAAAATGAAATTAATTTTTGAAGAGACATGCATCTAATTTGCTACAGCAAAGGGAAAAACTGGTTTTGAAAACTATTAACAAATGCAAGTTATTTTGCATTTTAAAAAATAGGAATATAAATATGAACTAATCAGAATCCAGTCCAAAATAACATTCGATTAAAATAAAAACTGCAATTAAATATGCTGCGCAGCAACTACTATAATCAAAACAGAACCCCAAAACTATATAAATAATGACATTCAAGCAGCTATTCATATAATTTGCTGTACTAAAAACAGATTCCTGCCCAATTTATTTATACTTCAAATTTAAATAATTGACTTTTACAAACTATGAAACTCTGTTTATTATATTATGATGATGTTTCTTGTCAAAATGATAAATAAGTTGCATTTATAGCTTCAAACGTAAATCCTGGATTGGAATATTTGGTTTTTGATGTTATACAGTACAAAGCAAGCAGGAAGATGTCATATCTGTTTTGTTAGATGTTTTAATAGTCAAATGATAAAACGTCATATTCTTTGCTGGATTAATATATTATTTGGTTCATGGTTTGCCTGTATTTTCTTTGGATCGAGTAATTACAGCTTGTTCAGTAAACCNTCATATTCTTTGCTGGATTAATATATTATTTGATTCATGGTTTGCCTGTATTTTCTTTGGATCGAGTAATTACAGCTTGTTCAGTAAACCGTGGCTAAAATAAAGGCACACTGCAACTAAAAACTTATTTTATTTTTAACCAGAAATGCATTATACTTTATTGGATTGATATTCTCCCGGTACTAAAAGCAGAAAAATGTGGTTGCCTCAGCTATTCCAGGTGTAGTTTGCAGATATAATGCAATTTGACTCAACTGTTGCTTAGCATGCTGAAAGCACAGGGGTAACTGTCACTGATGATGTTACCTAATTTGGGTAATGAAACCTCTGCAAGAAAGCAGCCAAGTTCAGAGAGCATCAAGGACCCCACATTTCACCCTGAGCTACTAATATTCTCCTTTATTGATAGTCTCTAGTTTCGCTTTCGAAAGTTTGGTCTTGCAATGTATGCAGATCATCCCTGCAAACCGGGACCTGATTTCTCTTGTCATACAAAACAAAAAGTCATATGTATTATGTATGTATGCTGTATGTGTATCGTGTAGTGATTGTGTGTGTTTAATATATCATACCTAATATTATATATATATATATATATATATATATATATGTTGTCTGAGTTTTCGGCGGTCATTTTTGTGACTCTGCGTTATTCGCGGTTTTCTCCGCGGGAGAATTGGAAGTATCTACGGCAACGTTTCGATGAAGTCTCATTCAATCAATCTTCAGGCTTGGTTTCTCAAAGCTCGGTATTCTCAGGTAACTGTGAGCTTGCAGCTGCTTCTCCTTTAACTGCTAGTGGGGGTGTGACTTGAGGGTCGGGGGTTTTGGCTGTGTTCCTGACTTGGTAGGGGGGTTGGCTTTCTGATTGGCATGGGTTGTTCCTGCTTGAGCGGGGGCCCCTGGCTGTGCTTAGGTTACGTCTTAGTTCTGGGAGGATTTGAGTGCGTGAGCTGTGAATCTTGTTTGTTTTGGCTTCGTGTGTGCTCTACCGGATGCGCTGCTCACAGAAACTCCGACCTCAACCCGCCACCGTACGTGGCAGCTGTGGTCGACCGATCAGCTACCGCTCATGGTTCGTTTGCTCTTGTATGGGTCCAGAGGGTTTGAAGTGGGTAGTGGTTCGCAGCTGCGAGTATGGCTTCGGTTCGTGTCGTGCTCTTCTTCTGCTGTGGGTGTGAGTCTACTTTTTCTGCCGTGGAGATGTGGTGGTAGCATCTTGTGTGGCACTCTATGTGGGTGTGGGTCTTGGTGTCATTCTTCATGTTTAGTACTCGTTTATCTAACTGAGGGACAGGTTTCCAAATGGTTGGGTAGGCGCGGGAGGTATCATCTCCATTTAACTTCAATGCTGTGTGGGCCGTTTTTCCTATCTCTATGGCTTCTCTGATTATCTCTGTTGTTGAAGTGTTCCGGATTTTGGCGCATGGTTTCTGGGTATATTTTAAGTCAATTTCATGTCCTGTGGCTTTGAGTGGTTGGACCCAGGCAAGAGGTCAGTTCTTTCTTTCTGATTGAGTTTTTTGTGTTCTTCAATGCTGGTGACACTAATTCTTCTGTTAGTCTTGTGCTATGTATCATGTAGTGTAGGGAGGCAGTGCAAGAGGATTTTATACTCTTGTTTTTCTAACTCGACTTTTGTCTTTTGG
>BHFT01081867.1:0-31558 GCA_004320025.1 Laticauda laticaudata | reverse complement strand
ACACGTGAATAAAACCTTGTTTTCCTTGGATCAACGAATCTTTTGGTGGTTTTTTATCTGCTTCCACCTCACAGGATGCTGCAAACTATAAATTCAGCCATAAATGAAGGCCGTTTGCTAAGCGCCGTAAATGAGGTCACATGACTAGAAGGGAGGCCATCAAAACTTCAGAACTGGGTTGTATCATAACTTTGCATCATAACTTTATAGTTGCTAAGGAGTAGTTGTTATGTCAGGTTGTAAGTACTTTATTGCTACCCAAAAAAAAATCTTGTCCCTCTATGTTTTGATTTATTTTGGAGACTCCAACTTTGCATCATTCAGTCTACATTTTAAAAGCAAGAACAAACATTAAGGGATTACAGAGGAAGATAAATTATTCTTGCTTTTAAAATGTAAGCTGTTCAGTCATTCAAAGCTGGAGTCTCCAAAATGAATACATAGTATATCCGGACAAGATTTTTTGTTCTGGTATCAATAACCAATCCAAACAATTTTTTTTTAAAAAATACCACCTACCAGGGTTTAAACTGCATTAATACAGAAACTTCCAGAGTAGTGTTCGTTCTGTCACGCAGTAGACCAAAGTCTGTGTCACAGCAACAGGGTGTCCAAAGACATCAGTGCACTCAGTGTAGTGTCCGATTATCATTTAGTTTTTTTAGCTGGATATTTTATTTATTCAAAGTGGGAAAGGATAGGTTAAAGCAAAATGGCTGCCGTTATCTTTATTGTTGTCTAACATGCATATGGACATTCTGGAGCAATACAGATGGTGGGCACTCAGAACCACGCTCTGCTCTGGGGGGAGCTGAAGGACTGCCTGATATGGGGGCAAGGTCTCTGAATAGCAATGAGCAACTGTTTGTAAGAGAAGAGCAGGCAGAACTAGAGGGAAGAATTAAACATGTTATCAGTTTAGAATCCTTGTGTTGCCACAAGAGATCCAAGTCCAGTCTCCTTTGAATTCCATTGAACCTTATCTCACACCAATTTAGAGCTGATCATCAGTTGACTGGATACTTGTGTATAGGCCACAATAAATTATTCATACTGCAACCTTACGAATGGTCCCGATTCTTTACGTTTGACACTGATTAAGACAGATCCATTGGAGAAAAGATGGAAACACTGGATAGGAAAGGAGAAGCTAACAAGCAAACAAAGGGTTTAAGAAGGCTACAAAGTAACCCAAGCTTGGAGAGAATGTATGACTATGTATTGGATATAGTTAATGAGTAAGAATATGGGTGAAGTAATAGCATTATCTTGAACTTGAAAGAATAGGAAGACTGGTTGGCCTGAATGAATTTAATATCTGGAAGCATCAACACAACTTGCTATTCAGGTTATTTGTTACCTGCCACCTTATGCTTACTTATGCTTTGCTACCAGGTGACAGTCTGCCAGGAATTCTGGGAAGGAAGACAGGGATGCTTGGAGGAAAATGAAAGTAACTTCTGTATCTCCCTGGGAAGCTGCCTCAAGGTTATCTGGCGAGGAGAAAAAGGCAACTGCATACCAACCTACACTTGAACTAAAAACATCTTGCTTGAACCCCATTGATCATGGAAGGGTTCAGTGATGGGAGATAGGTGAGTGGGGGGGGGGAGTTTATCTTAGGGATTTTGGTGCACAATTCTCAGTTCTGGCTATGCAATACACTTGACTTCTAATACAATACACTTGGGTACAATACACTTGACTTCTAGTAAAATTATATCTTTCTGAATAAATGGAGCCAAGAATTGTTTCTGTTTAGAGATTTTAAGTGCTGGCAAGCGTGACGTTATTTTACCATTACTCTTTTTTTTTTGCTCATTAATCTATTTTTCTGGGAAAAGACAATCCAAGACTGTCTTTCATAATGTGGCACCTTCTAGATATTGTTTGAAATTCTCAGAATCAGAGCTTCACGATACTCGGAGAGAGTGTGGTTAAGGAAAACTGATGGAGACCTGAAATATCCTTATTAAAACAACAAGATTTCAAGAATCTCCTTTGTTTGAAAGAGTTCAGCAACAAACATTGTCACCATGTTTCTCAAACTTAGGTCCTTGTGGAAAACAAAAATATAAGTTATCGATCTATCATATTCAATTAGGCCTTTGGATGATAGCAGGCCCCAGAATAGAGAGACATGAACCCCAAGTTTTAGATAGGATGATTTCAAAACATAGCAGAACTATTTGTAATCCTGCTGAGCTGTTGCTAATTGTGACACATGATATTGCATAGTATATAGCTTTATAAATATATTTGAACACAGAAGGATGAAACCATGAGAAATAAAGAACTGAAAGTAACCAGTGGGTAGAGGTTTGAGATGTAGATGGATATATTTGGAGACTGTCTGTCAGTAAGACAGGAAATAAGCTGTGAAATGTGTTCAGAAAAGTATAAAAAGAATGCCTTGGGATGAGTTTGGGGCCACTGGTCGTAGTTATTCCTTGCTGGACTCAGCTATGTCACTGGATCTCATTGCAGTGATTGATGTAAGTAATGTTAGGATGGCTATTCATGTTTCAAATTGCTCATGAAATAAACCTCTGAATCTTTAAGTAAGAATTCCTGTTTGTGGTCTGTCTGTGTTCCTCTTTATTGGGATATTTTTATGACACCATTTAAAATGTATGGACTTTAATTCCCAGTATTCCCCAGCCAGCATTTGGAATTCTGGGAGTTGGGAGTCAACTTATCTTAAAGATTCTGCTAAAGTTTAGAAACACTGCTTTTGTGTGTGTGTGTGTGGGGGGGGGCAAGGCCTACCTCATAGCCTGTAATTGCTATTTGGTGCATGGAATCATTTGCCGACTTGATGATATCAAGAACTGTTGCGAGAGCTTCTTCCAGTTCGGCAGTGCCTTCTGAATTCTTGCTGCATTTTAACATTTCCTGGTTGTCAAGGGAATTAAAAAAAAAAAAAAAAGCAAATGTTACATCACAAGGCCTTAAAATGCTGCCGAATGTTGACATCCTTACATGGAAGAAAAATGGTTGTTTTTGTCAATCCGTTCTTGATTAGCACACAATCCAAGAAAGAAAAGAAAACAATGTTGTATACAAGTTTATTTAATATCATTCAAAAATACAGACCACAATGGAGCCTGCCTACTATAGGAGTTGAGAAGGTTGTAAAACAGATAATCATGTGACCAGACCTGATTTTACACCTTTTTTTGCCTCAGTTGTTAAACCCATTGTTTGCCATGGGATCTTTTTGCCCAAACCAGATACAAAACACCACCATTTGTCTGAAATGGTATAGGGCAGGGGCGTCAAACTGGATCCAGCCTGCAGAGTGCTTAGATCTGGCCCGCAGTGCCTCTGCCAGCAAAAATGGAGCTCAGGAGCACTGTTTTTGGCTGTGATGGCCTCCTGCAACCCTCTGCCAGCAAAAACAGAGCCCAGGAATCCCTCCTGAACTCCGTTTTCGCTGGCAGAGAGCTACAGGGTGTCGAACTGGCCATGCCCACCTCAACCACGCCCACTGGCCACCCCTCCCCCTGAGCTGCGGCCCTCAATGAAATAGAATTTGACACCCCTGGTATAGGGTTTCCTGCTAGAGCAGGGAGTTGGACTAGAAGACCTCCAAGGTCCCTTCCAACTCCCTTATTCTGTTTCTGCTGCATTCATTTGTTTCCCCACCCCACCCTACACTCAGCATCAACCCAATTTTAGAATGGACTGAACAGTCACCCACTTGTGCAATTAAGAACTACAAAAATATGTTATTTTATTAGTAGATAAGCCGTTCTCTTACCTTCAGAAGCAACTGATATTTGGTAATCCTCTGGACCGGCTTTAAAAGATAAGCATCAAGGGAGAGTTTATGGTCTAATTTCCTCTGACACTCCTAAAAAAAAAAAAAAAAAAAAGTAAGAAAAAAAGAGAGAATGAGGTTATTCTGGTCTAACAGGGTACACTAAGAACGAAATTACAAATGCAACTTTAAAAAAATAAGCTAAAAATATTTTTTACTTTTATAAGCCCAATGTCTTGGTTAGCCCATGGTCAATTATAAAAAAGAGGGTTGGGTCTTACAAAATATATATCTATTTGTATGTCTTAGGAAGATTAGATGGTATTAGGAAACAAACAGCACACTGTCCCACTGATCTTATTCAGAAGGCAAATGGACCTTTTTTCTTGAAGAGGTGTTGCTTCTCATCCAGGAAGCATCTTCAGTTCTGACTAAATGCTGGGGAATTAAAGAGCCAATGAACCATCTTCAAAATGCTAACAACGACTACAAAGGATATAATGTCAGGGTTCCAAGTAATACGCCCATAGCAAACAGAGCTCCAAGGCAGGTAGGTTCCTCAAATAATAGTTTTGTTGGACATATCGTATTGGCATGATCTGGTGAAAACTGACTCTGAATGTTCCCGCGGTTTTCACCTAATTAAAAATAATAGTTTTCCCCCCTTTTTTCAAACAATCGGTAACATGGTCCAATCAGGGTGCCATCCGGTTGCCTGGTAACTTTGCCCCTCCTTCATCTGGCCATCTGTAGAAATGTCCTTGGTTCCCAGAAGAAAGTATTTTATTTTGGCTACAAAACCCCAGCTATTTAAATTCCATCCCCCTCCCTATCCCCCAGCTCCAGTGTGGCAACACTGAAGCCTCAAAATGGCTCTGGTCAGGTCAACTTCAGGGTTGACGTATAAATCGTTCCATTCCCCAGCATTCAGTCAGAACTGAGAATGCTTCTTGGGTGAGGAGCGAAATGACTTCAAGAAAAAAAATAGAGTCCAGTTGCCTTTTGAAAAAAAGCATCTTTGGGACAACCATGACTTGGATGACTGAGAATCTCCATTGACAAATAGCACAAAAAAACACATTGGAACAAAAAAAATACATTGATGTGTAATACAAGAGCCAGTTTGATGTAGCAATTAAAGATAATCAGACTAGAACCAGAAGAACTTTAGTTCTAATCCCAGCTTAGATTCAAAGTCACCTGGGTGACTTTGGGCCAGTCACTCTCTGTCAGCCCTAACAAGAAGGCAAGAACGAACCATTTTTTGAAAAGGTTACCAAGAAAACTGCAGGGGTTTCTCCAAGCATAGTCACCAGAAGTTCACATTGACTTTTTACAAAAAAGAAAAAAATATATAGCAGTTCATCTGAGCGATCTGTCTCTTTCAGCACAGTAAACGTCCAATTGCCATTCCTTTCCTGCAAAGAGATTTGGATGCTAACTTGCAAAGATCATTCATTTTGCTGACACTCAAACATGCTTTGTTCTCCTCTTCTGGAACTTCCATTGTTCCAGCCATGAACATGTATAGTGTTTTTGCCAGAGGATAGTTCAGGCAGCTACTGGACAGTCTTGGTGGCATTAGCAATTCAATCTCTCATGAACAAAGGCAAATATACGTGTCCCAGGACAATGTTGCAGGGTCCAATGATGGTCGGTCACCGGGACCAGAGGTTTAGTCTTCCAAGCTTTTGGATTTGTGCTGGAGCCCATCCTCAGGGAACCAAGCAGAATGTAATAATCTTCTTATAAAGTATTTAGTATTTATTTGATTTGTCAATCACTTACAAGATACAGGTATAAGAATAAATATAGTTTTGAATACATGAGATAGATACTTGTAAGAAGAAAAAAAAACAATAGGACAGGGACGGTAGGCACAATTGGTACGCTTATACACGCCCCTTACAGACCACTTAGGAAAAGGGTGAGGTCAATAGTAAACAGTCTAAGGTTAAAGTTTTTGGGGTTTGGGGAAGAAACCACAGAGTCAGGTAGAGTATTTCAAACATTGACCACTCTGTTGCTGAAGTCATATTTTCTGCAGTCAAGTTTGGTTTGGTTAACCTTGAGTTTGTATCTATTGTGTGCTCTTGTATTGTTATGATTAAAGCTGAAGTATTCATTTGCAGGTAGGACATTGCAATGTATGATTTTATATACTATATTTAGATCGGACTGGAGGTGGCATAGTTCTAGGTTTTCTAGGTCTAGAGTTTCAAGTCTGGTGGCATAAGGTATTCTGCAGTGAGTAGAGGAGCGGAGAACTCTTCTTGTGAAATATTTCTGGATTTTTTTCAATTGTGTTAATATCAGATACATGATATGGGTTCCAGACTGATGAGCTGTATTCAGGTATAGGTCTAGCAAATGTTTTGTACGCTCTAGTTAGTAGTGTGAGAAGAATTACCAGAGAAGAAGCTACGTAGGATTAAAGAGTAAGGGAGGTGACCTTGTTAGAAATATGCAAGGACCATAATATAAGTTAGGGGACTTTAAACATTATTTGACTCCTGGAAAACAAGATAATATTCAGAAGCAACTCAGTCAACTATCTAGAATAGGATAACAGAGTTGGAAATGGCCTTGGAGGTCTTCTAGTCCAACCCCCTGCCCAGGCAGGAGACCCTCTACTATTTCAGACAAATCTTTTCTTAAAAACCTCCGGTGATGGAGCACCCACAATTTTTGAAGGCAAGTTGTTCCACTGGTTAATTGTTCTCACTGCCAGGAAATTTCTTCTTAGTTCTAAGTTGCTTCTCTCCTTGATTAGTTTCCACCCATTGCTTCTTGTGCAGCCTTCAGGTGCTTTGGAGAATAGGTTGACACCCACTTCTTTGTGGCAGTCCTGAGATACTGGAAGACTGCTATCAGGTCACCCCCAGTCCTTCTTTTCCTTAAACTAGACACACCCAATTCCAGCAACTGTTGTGTCGACATAAATACAATATATTCCCTCTACATTCCAGTAGAGAGGATGGTTTCCAACACGGGTTCGAAAGCTTGGAAGACTAAATCATGGATCTTCATGACAGACCAACATTGGATCCTGCAATTCATTCTCCATCCTTCTTGTTACAGGTGGTTATTAATGTAATAGAGCCTGGTGTTACAATGGAGCCTGCCACAATGATAACAACCTTGTTTGAGCTTTATTATTTTCTTCCTCAAGGAATACATAAGTCAGTTCTGGCATGGCTGTTTGTTGAACCTTGAAGTGGAACCTTTAATAGAATGGACATTCCTAAATTATTTTATACAGTCACACTAAATTTGAAATGGAAAGAAATGGAAAGATACGGAGACATATCATGACAGCACATTCTGAAAGAATAATGGTTGTTCAGAGGTGATATTCAGCAGGTTCTGATCAGTTCTGGAGGACCGGTCGCAGAAACTTTGAGTAGTTCGGAATACCACCTCTGACTGGTTCCGCCCCCATCTATTGTCTGCCTCCCGAGTCCTTGGGATTGATTGGCTGGGTCTTCTTTTGTTGCCCTACACAGGAGAATAGAGCTGGAAATCAGGTTAGTGGGGTGGGGAGGGAATGGGGATTTTGCAGTAACCTTTCCCTGGAGGGGGCTGGAGGGAATAGAGATTTTACAGTATCCTTCCTCTGTCATGCCCACCAAGCCACACCCACTAAGCCACACCATGTCCACCAAGCCATGCTCACAGAACTAGAAATAAAAAATTTAGAATCCCACCACTGTGGTGCTTGTGTGCTTTGGGACATGCAGGTAGTCCTCCACTGATGAAAATTTGTTTAGTGGTCATTCAAAGCTGCAACAGCACTGAAAAAAATGACTTATGGTCACTGCAGTGTCAGATGCTTGGCAATTGACTCATATTTATGACAGTTGCAGTGTCCCCGAAGTCATGTGATCCCCTTTTGCGACCTTCTGACCAGCAATGTCAATGGGGAAGCCGGATTCACTTAACAACCTGTGTTACTAACAAAGGCAGTGATTCACTGAACAACTGTGGCAAGAAAGGTCATTAAATGGGACAAAACAATCGTCTTGGTTAGCAAAAGAAATTTCAGGGTCTGTTATGGTCGTAAGTTGGGAACTATCTGTATAGTGGGGAAGTAAGCAGAGAAGGTCAGTGGCAGAAATACTGATTTTTCTACTCCTGTCGTAGCCCACTAAACAATTCTTTCTCCTCCTCCTTTATCCACTGAAGCCCCAAGATGGCAGCTATAAAGGCTTGGTGGATAGGGTGTTACATTAGCATCCAAGAAGCCCAGGTTCAACCATAGAGGATTGGGTAATTTTAGTGCAGCCTCACACATTAAAATCTATGAACAAATAAGCTTACTTGAGCTGCTGGAAACAAGGTGAAAAATTAATAAATAAATCTAAGCAAAGCAGTAATTAAATGCAGATTAAAAGACAGAGGCCTGCACTTGTGCGGAAGTGCCCTCACTAAGAAGAAAATACTGATGCTTGCAATCAATCCATATTATTTGCCAACTAGGTGCTTTGGTGAGTTGGTAAGCATATTAATGCAACCACAATGCATCAAACTACAACGTTGAAAAGGAGTTTCGAGAGCACGTACGTCATTGTTTCTCAACCTTGGCTACTTTAAGATGTGTGGACTTTAACTTCCAGCATTCTCCAGCCAGCTATGCTGGCTGAGGAATTCTGGGCTTTGTAGTCCAAAGGTCTTAAAATGGCCACCAAGTTGAGAAACACTGATTTAGGCCAACCCATTGCCTGGTGTCAGATCTTCTAACCAAGGAGAACAATGGTGTTTCAGTTGGTTTGTTTTCTTGAGCCTACCTGGAAAAAGAGGCTGTCTCCACAATGCCTCCAAAGAGCCTCTGACTTTGGCTTGTTTTGGCAATATTTTTCATAGATCTGAAGATCTTCTTTCTACAATACAAAGGACATCAGTGTTGAATCATGTCAATCAACCTATCCAATGGAGAAGTTTTCACCCCAAATAAATTTGCCAGAATGTGCTTCTTTTGTAACTTTGTAACTTCTTTTGTAACTTTGATCATGTTTATTGCAGACTTCATATTTTTAAGACCAAACTTAGCTTTAGGCTTATGAACCATGCTAAGACCAGGACTTTTTAAAGCCACTGAGAAGCCAAAACCAAATAGAATATAATTTGAGGAGTGTGCATTTCTTTCTACAACCTCTATGATATTTAGGTACCACATCTGGAATTTCGTTGAAACTCTCCCAGTCTCCAAAATAGCTAAGAGTTTATCCCTGGCTGCTCTAGTTATTTAACTGCATTTTCACCACATCTTCTAAAGCCTTTAGGCCTGGTGCTTGATTGACTCAATTCCCAAAAGCACAACTTCAAAATCCACTTGACTGTCTTTGTCTATTCATGGTACTCTGCATAGGTTTGAATTGTCCCACGGGTCGATGAAAGTGAAACCAATGTCATGAAGATCACTTGAAGTGTTAATATCACTTTATAATGCCTTGCTAAGACCACACTTGGAATACTGCATCCAGTTTTGTTACCAGAATATAAAAAAGATGTTGAGACTAGAAAGAGTGCAGAGAAGAGCAACAAAGATGATTAGGGAACTGGATGATAAAACACATTAAGAGGGGTTTCAAGAATTGAGCATGCTTAGTTTGATGAAAAGAAGGACTAGGGATAATGTGATAGCAATCTTCCAGTATCTATAGGGCTGTCACAAAAAAGAGGGCATCAACCATTTTTCGAAACCTGCATCAAAAAGGGAAGCCTCAGGTCTCTGGGAGGGTGAAAACATGTTCCCCCAGGCTCTGGAGGCCCTCCAGAAGCCAGAAACAGGCCCATTTCTGGACTTCCAGAAGGCCTGTTTTTCCCCCCTCCCAGATCTTCTGCACATTTACCTGCACTGAAAATGGACCACGTGGAGACTCCTGGGAGGGATGGGGTGGGCAGGGCCAGCTGGTCGGTTCAAATACCGGTTCGGCAAACCAAGTACAAATGTAACATTCGGTTTGCCCGAACTGGTCTGAACCGGTAGAATCCCACCCCTGACTTTAAACATTTGTGAAACATACCATTATAGTTCAGGTGGTTATTCTTTGCCATTATTTCTTTTAACTGGCTAAGACATTTGCTCAGTGGTGGGCTGCAACCGATTTAACAACCAGTTCTATGAGAGCACACTTTGCTCTAGACTTCCACTAGACTAGCCGTGCCCAGTTCCTGCAACTGTTCTTCATATATTTTAGCCTCCAGTCCCCTAATTATCTTGGTTGCTCTTCTCTGCACTTTTTCTAGAGTCTCCAACATCTTTTTTATAGTGTGGTGACCAAAACTGGATGTAGTATTCTAGGTGTGCTCTTACTATTATCCAATTGTCACATTTGTACTTTCACATTTTTTTTTATTTCAAAATGCTTTCTCTTTTTCCTATTCTGATACAGGTAGTCCTACACTTATTATCATAAATGGAGCCCTCAATCTCAGTTGTAAGTCATGATGGTTGTAAAACGGATCACCACAGGACCATGCCCAATTTTACAATGTTTCTTTGTGGTGACTGTTAAGCAAATATGGCAGCCGTAATGCAAATGCCTCCATTGTTAAGCAAACCCATTATTCATTAGGACAGACTTCCTCAATCTTTGTGGCTTTGTGGGCCATTGGGGATGGGGGAAGGGATTGTTCTGTGTGAGGAACTCCATTTGTGCAAGCAAATTCAACACACCATTTCTGCAGCTTGGTTGTAAACACCTCACGGCCTACTAATGTGCCGTAGCCCAGTGCTTGGGGACCCCTGCACTATGAGGTACTTTTTTGGGGTAGAAGCTGGAAGTAAAAATAATAATAAATAGCAATAGCACTTAAGAGTTTTATACCACTTCACAGCTTTTCACATCCTACTCTAAGCAGTTTACAGAGTCATCATATTTGCCCCAATCTGGCTCCTCAATTTTATCCTCGGAAGGATGGAAGGCTGAGTCAACCTTGACCCTGGTGAGATTCGAACTGCCAAATTTCAGGCAGCCGGCAGAAGCAGACTCCACTACATTGCATTCTAACCACTGCACCACCAATTATGATAGAAAGATATTGCAAATGGCCGTAAATGCAGACCAGATGTTAAGCACTCATGACTGTGGCGGTGGCCCAAATATTGAAAGTTTGAATCTGGGTTATAAGTCCCTTTTTTCTGGGTCCATCGTAAGTCACTAAGCAATTGGTCATAAATCAAGGATTACTTGTTTTTGTTTCTCAAGTTATGTTTCTCAAGTTGTGAGGGAGAGAATGAAAGATGGAAATGGAAAGATGTGGGACAATGAAAAACTCTAGTATTGTCCTGCCAACTAACTGGAACAAAAAAAGTCACCTTGTTTCATGTCTTTGGTTACTTGTTAACTGACCAAGCAAGTTTCTTAACCTCACATGACTTCTCATTTGGCTGCCCACTGAAAGCCCAGCTTGAAAAGAATATCAAATGCAAAAGTCAGTCAGAACACCATTAAGAAACCAGATTAAAAGAAACACTGCGATTCACTTACTCTTTTTAAAAAGCACCGACCCAAAAGCTCAGGTTTTTCTATGCAGTTTTCCAGCTCTTTGAGGAAGATTCTGGAATGGACACAAAATGACAGCAAAAGTTTAAAAATGGTCCTTCAGCTGAGGACTTCCCCTGAATTTAAGCTACAAGGTCCCCTAACAAGTAAGATTAACAGAGGACTGCGGAGTACAATTTCAATTATTTTTGCACTGCTTTGGAAAACATATGCAGTCTTTGTTTAGCAAACACAATTCCAGCAAAATGTATGCCAAGCAAAGTCATGTGACTGAGAAAAACAGAGTTTCTGTTTAAGATTGCTAGTTGCTGCTGTCTCATTTAGATAGTTCTATTGGGTCCTTGGTTGTTTTCGTGCAGACGTTTCATTACCAGACTAGGTAACATCCTCAATGCACCTGAGCTACAAATATTCTTTTCAGCAGGTCAAGTTCTCAAGTGCAGCAATGCCAGCCTTATTCTCACTCCAGAGTACATTGTTGGCAGGCCCAGAAAGTTAGTCATGCACACATTGGTTGTAAAATGACATATTATTTTATATTTGATTTAGTTGGAAGTGAAAACACAGGTTGTCTGGACCTTTCACTAAAGTATCTGGTGAAATTTGTTTCCATGCAAAAAGCTTTTTTGGATGACCCTCACGTCTATATGGCTGCAGAAGGAAAACTAAGAACTAAAATTTGAAAGTCATAATGGCCATATGTAGATGTTACATACAATCCATCGTGAGCTTTAAAATATTCAGATATATTATTTCCTTATATTAAAAATATTGCATGAAGCTAGTTGTTGCAGTCCATAGATTGCAGTCAGTGTAGTTAAGTTTAGGATTAGGACTGATGTTCTATGGCCTCTAAAATGGCCTCTTCCTTCAAAGAAACACTTTATAGCTGCATTCGGAGTCCCACCACAAACCTGTTATGAAATTCATAGATTTCTGAGAGGTTTCCAAAAAGAACTTCTTTCTTGTTCAAAACTACAGCTGGGATCAAGTGAATTAAAGCAGGGTTGTCCATTTCTGATGCATAGCCCTATTTAAGAGAAAAGAACAGTGAGAGGGGAACAAAACTACGAGCAAAGAGTAAAATATCAGAAGTAGAGAAGTATCTTCTTCTTGCCCCTCCAGTCAGTTTTTCCATTCTAAGATTGCTTAAGAAATGTTAAATCCGGGCCTTTCCTTTGAACTCAAAGTTAGATAAATTCGGCACCAAAGCAATCCAGATTTTGAAACTCAAAATTATGAAATCTATCACCTGTAGTCATTTCATAATATAATCAAATTTGCCTGTTTTCTCATTTTTCATTGTGTATTCCCTATCAACCTGCTGGCTTTGAATTCCAGACATTGCCTAGGAAAATGGTGGCTAACCTTTTGGGGCTCCTGTGCCAAAAATTGTGTGCGTGCTTGCACATTTGCGCTCGCATGCCAGCACTCAGAAGGCAATGCATGCATCTCCACCCCCCCCCCCCCCCCCCCCCCCCCCCCCCCCCCAACCNGAGCTGTGCCTCACAGATGATTTTTAGCCAGTTTGAGGCCTTTTTCGGCTTCCCAGAGGCTTGAGGAAGGCTTCTGCAGGCTTTGCAGGCCGGAAACTAGCCCCGTTTTGTCACTTCTGGTATTTTCGGAAAAACAAGAAGTGATGAAATGGGGCTAGTTTTTGGCCTGCAAAGCCTATAGAAGCCTTCCTCAAGCCTTTGGGAGGCCAAAAAAGGCCTCAAATCGCCCAAAAATTAGCTGTGCGGCATGCGCATGAGGTAAGTTTGCCTGCAGCTCGCATGCCATAGGTTCACCATCACGAGCCTAGGATGAGGCTTAACATCAGCAGTTTTCAGATGTGTAGACTTCAACTCCCAGAATTCAATTATTTAACATGGGACACCAGAAGCATCGCTTCCATAAATAAAATACATTTACTTATTAACGCGTTTATTTTATGATTCTGAAGCAGAGGTTGTCCTAGCTATATTTGGGACTTGAACCTTTGCAAAAACAAAGAATCATGTGAGAGATGAGAGGATAAATGCAAGATAAATGCATGAAGGTTGAGGTGCCACTTTTAAAAAGCAAGTATGCAGGTCCACATTACTTTCATCAATAAAACAAGATAGTTTTATGGAAACTTCTGAGGAGAAGCAACCTCTGTGCTGCTTTTGACTTCAGTTTCAATGCTCACGTTTTTTAACACACTCGACATACCTCAATTATGCTCTGAAGTTCCTCCACATAAGCACGCTCAGTTTCTATCAGTTCATTTATTATATGGCTGTGGGAAAGAGAGAGAGAGAAAAAAAAAGAGGCAGCGAAGGCAGGAAGGGGAGAGAGAAAGGGGGGGGGAGGGAGGGAGAGAGAGAGAGGGAGAGAGAATATTCTCAACATTTAAAAAGGACCATTGTAATGAGATAACAAAGCTATAAATGAGAGGATGTGCCTGAATATTCAGACTTATTTATTAAGAATATTTACAGATAGTTCTCGACGTACAGCAATTCATTTAGTGACCGTTCAAAGTTACGATGGCTCTGAAAAAAATGATAATTTTTCACCCTTATGACTGTTCCTGCATCTGCATGGTTACATGAGTGACATTTGGCTGCTTGACAGCTAACTCAAATTTATGACGGTCGCAGTGTCCCAGAGTCATGTTATCCCTTTTTGCAACCATCTGACAAACAAAGTCAATGGAGAAGCCAGATTTGTTTAACAACTGTGTTTCTCATTCAAGAAGTGATAACAGAAAACAGATAATCAGAGTTGGAAGGGACCTTGTAAGTCATCTAGTCCAACCCTGCCTACGCTATTTCGGACAAATGGCAGTCCAATCTCTTCTTGAAAGCTTCCAGAGTGAAGCTCCTGGAAGGCAACTTCTGTTCCATGGGTTGATTGCTCTCACTGCCAGGAAATTCATCCTTATTTCCAGGTTGAATCTCTCCTTGTTCAATTTCCATCCATTATTTCTTGTCTGGCCTTTGGGTGCCTTGGAAAAGAGTTTGACCCCTTCCTCTCTGTGGCAGCCCCTTAAATATTGGAACATTGCTATCATGTCTTCCCTGGTCCCTCTCTTCGCTAGACTAGCCATGCCCAGTTCCTGTAACCGTTCTTCATATGTTTTTGTCTCCTGTCCCCTCATCATCCTGGTTGCTCTTCTCTGCACTTTTTCTCAAGTCGCAACATCTTTGAGACTTGCAATGATTCCCTTCATGAATGTGGCAAGGTAGAGTTGGAAAATTGGGGCAAAACTACACTTAACAAGTTTCTCGCTTAGCAACATGGGCTCAATTGCGGTTGTAAGTTGAGGACCACCTGTATATGGCCAATCAACTCACTCATGGTGATTCTGGGGGCTTACAGAAACAAAACCCCAAATACAAAACCCAATTAAGTCTTCATCCCACTGATGAAAGCAATAAAACCAACCATTTGATAGGCTCCATTATCACCCTGCTGGCAAGATCATGTCTTTGGTGTCTTTCTAGTGGTAGGATTCAACCCTGTAACAACCGGTGTGGTGAGTGTGCATTTTGTACACTCACACAGCGTTTAAAAATCACCCATTTTCAGCTCTAAAACTATTATTAAGTATTATACCTTATGATTCTTGACTCTTGACAAACGTCTCTTTTCTTTTATGTATACTGAGAGCATCTGCACCAAAACAAATTCCTTGTGTGTTCAATCACACTTGGCCACTAAAGAATTCTATTTTATTCTTTCTTCTGCTGCAGCCCCAATGAGAAAAACAGCTGAGGCGCGGCAATCTTCTTGTGCTGTGCAAATCAGCTAGGCTGCAAAAGGACAGACTAGGGCAGGGGCAAGGGGGAGGGGCCAACTAATCGCCAGAACTACCAGTTCACCCGAACCAGTCCAAACCAGCTGAATCCCACTCCTGAGTCTTTCCAAAGAGTGGGGACCAATTTTATTTCTGCAGGGATGATTATAGGGAGGGAGCCACCACTGGGACAGCCCTTCTTCATAGTCCCCACCAGATGGATCTCCTTAAAGAGAGTGGACTTGTAACATTCCGCAGTGGCACAGTGGTTAGCGTACAGTACTGCAGGCTACTTCTGCTGACTGCCAGCTGCCAGCAACTTGGCAATTTGAATCTCACCAGGCTCAAGGTTGACTCAGCCTTCCATCCTTCTGAGGTGGATAAAATGAGGACTCAATTTGTTGGGGGCAATATGCTGACTCTATAAATCGCGTACCAGAGGGCTGTAAAGCACTGAGAAATGGTATATAAGTCTACGTGCTATTGCTATTTCCTGCTCTGGGAATTATTGCTATTAGGCTGCTCTGGTGGGACAGGTAGATGTAATTGAGAAAAGATAATCTTTCAAATAGGCCATGTAGGGATTTGAAGAGCACAACGTGCAATCCAGAAGGCATTGTTATGAATTAGTAGAACATTGTAATATAAGCAAATGATAAAGCTCAGAGGCCAAATATTCTAAAATTAAAAAGTGCGGTTTGTGCAGTAAAATAAGACTAAGCTGAAAAAGTGTTACGATAAAAATAAATAAATTGTAAAAATAATCATTAAATAAAATGAATAAATTTTTTTTTTAAAAAAAAACAAGCTCAAAGGGCAGACTCAATAATCTTTTTCTGTGGTCAGTTTTCTCTGATTCTATCTATGTTTGTAAGGTGTGCGAATATTGTCATGTTTTTATAAGCTACTACGTAATCTTGTGACCTCTTGGGTCATCCTTTAAGAGAAAGTAGGTGCAATCTGATGTGACCAAAAGGAATGTAAATTTTACATTGACTTTATTTGTCACACCCAATGCTGATCAAACAAGAGTATATCTTTCAATAATTAACTCAGTATTTACTTACTTAAACAGGTAATAGAATGACCACCAGTATAAATTGGACTGCAAGGTGATCCAACCGGTCAGTCTTAGAGGAGATCAACCTTGACCGCTCTTTAGAAAGTCAGATCCTGAAGATGAAACTCAAATATTTTGGCCACTTCATCAGAAGGAAGGACTCACTGAAGAAGAGCCTAATGCTGGGAATGGTTGAGGGCAAAAGAAGAATGGGATGACAGAGAATGAGGTGGCTGGATGGAGTCACTGAACCAATAGGCATGAGGTTAAATAGACTCCAGAAGATGGTAGAGGACAGAAAGGCCTGGAGGAACATTGTCCATGGGGTCACAATGGGTTGGACAAGACTTTGTGACTAACAACAACAAACAACATCTGGTAGTCAAAAACAGCGGGAGAGGTGTCACCTCCAACTTCCTGTCAGCTTCCCCATTTTTTTATTTTGGGAAGTCATCATGAGTGTGCCAGAAATCACAAAACATGCAAGAAATATATAGATTTCCTTGGAGATTAGAACTGGATTTGCACACATCACATTAAACTTCTTATCCCATTATGATTTGGAAACAGGAAGATCTCAAAGGAAGCCACAGATTCATTTTTGGATGATTCCCTGTGCTTGGCTCTGAGACCCGGTTCATATATCACACTAAGCCATAATGAGGTTTGGTCAGTTGTAGCTTGGCAGAAACTAGTCACTGTGGTGTCAAAGCTACGGTTTATGCCTTAAATATGCATAAATCATGGTAAATAAAACCATGTAAGGATAGCTTGATTGCATCGTTTAGTCTATCTAACGTTTCTTGGAAATCATTCTGGAATAAATTAAACCACGACATTTTCTGTACACAATAGTACAAGTACATTCATGCTCTATTTTACAGATTACAGATTAACAGAGTTGGAAGGGACCTTGTAAGTCATCTAATCCAACCCCCTGGCCAAGCAGGAGACCCTACGCCATTTCTGACAAATAGCAGTCCAATCTCTTCTTGAAAGTATCAAGTGATGAAGCTCCCACAACTTCTGAAGGCAAAAGCTGTTCCATTCAGAGGTAGTATTCAGCAGATTGTGACCAGTTCTGGAGAACCAGTAGCGGAAATTTTGACTACTTCAGAGAAATGATAAATATCACCTCTGACTGGAGATTTTACGGTATCCTTCCCCTGCCGTGCCCACAGAACAAGTAGTAAAAAAATTTCAAGCCCAACACTGTTCCATGGGTTGATTTCTCACTGTCAGAAAATTTCTCCTTATTTCCAGGTTAAATTTCTCCTTGTTCATTTT
Source organism: Laticauda laticaudata (assembly GCA_004320025.1). Taxonomy (NCBI): domain Eukaryota; kingdom Metazoa; phylum Chordata; class Lepidosauria; order Squamata; family Elapidae; genus Laticauda; species Laticauda laticaudata. The sequence continues at coordinate 14,174 of BHFT01081867.1, read as the reverse complement.
CCATCCTTTATTCCTTGTCTGGCTTACAGGTGTTTTAGAAAATAGATTGACCCCTTCTTCTTCCCTGTGGCAGCCCCTCAAATATTGGAAGACTGCTATCATATCTCCCCTGGTCCTTCTCTTCACTACACTAGCCAAGCCCAGTTCCTGTAACTGTTCTTCATGTTTTAGTCTCCAGTCCCCTAATCATCCTGGTTGCTCTTTTCTGTACTTTTTCTAGAGTCTCAACATCTTTTTTATAATACGGTGACCAAAACTGGATGCAGTACTCTAGGTGTGATCTTACTAAGACTTTATAGAGTGCTATTAGTACTCTCACTTGATAGGCCTTTTACTTCCCCACAAATTCCTTTTTAGCTTTGCCCATCAATGCCTCAAACAATCCCTTGCTCAATTTTGAAAATTTCACGTAGCATGCCATTTATTATAACACATCAATCATATACTGTCGTTATCACATTAAGTAACAAGTTCAGCATATGGTAGCTGAACTTGTTGTGAATAGTCACCTATTCACTGTCTCTAAATCAACAATTAATAAATTATTAATTGTTCAATAAATTATTTTTTCTTTCCCACATTTGTCTCTGATTTGCTGGAAAGCAAAAATCTAGTCCATGCACTCTCTACCCACAGACACAGAAAACAAAATGCCAATATACTGTTGTTTTTTCTCCTATCCCCTCTAGCAGGGGTGTCAAACTAACATCATCATGGTGGCATCATATAAATTATCAAGACTTTTTCCTCCTTTGCTAAAGTGGGCGTGGGCATGGCCAGCGCATGATGCACCCAGCCCGCAGGCCAGGAGTTTGACAGCCCTGCCCTGTAGCAGTGTTTCTCAACCTTAGCCACTTTTAAATAGATGCACTAATTGCCAGAATTTCCTAGCCAGAATGCTAGATGAGGGAATTCTGGGAATTGTAGTCTACACATCTTAAAGTTGCCAAGATTAAGAAACACTTACATATAGAAACCACAATCCAAAATGTCGCATTACAGATAGATTTCATAAAGTAGAGCCATTGGACTTCTGGGGAACAAATGGAGAAGTAAGATGGCCCCTCTGAGAGCAATGGAGCAGAAACTGTCAACTGTAGTAAAAAGAGAGCAGGTGAATGGACTGGCTCTCTGGATTCCTCTCTGTACAAGGAGAGGACTTGAGAATGCCCACAAGTGCTCCATATACAGTTGCTCCTCACAAGAAGACTACCAGCCTCTGGTGGATTTAGAGGTCTAAGAGATGAGGAAAAGACATCTTCACCTAAAAACATGGCATTTTTGGGGGACACTGGATTTGCCTATTTTCTTTTCTAATCACTTCTGGCTCTTCTCTGTTAACTGCTCTTCACTTATTAGAAACCTTAAGAATGATACATTTTTTCACAGTGTTTTCTTCAATCCTTACTAAATATCAGGCACAAGGAAACAGGAGTTGGGTTCAAAGCACTCAAAGTTTATTAAACAAAAATCTGATCTACTAATGGTTAAGGCAAACTCACACTGGATAAGAGACAACAGAATTCATGGAGGTCTGGACTCAGATCAATGGTGGGATTCAAAAAAAAAATTACTACCAGTTTTGTGGGTGTGGCATGCTGGCTGTGTCTTGGTGGGCATGGCAGGGGAAGGATACTGTAAAATCTCCATTCCCTCCTCGCTGCCGGGGGAAGGATACTGCAAAATCCCCATTCCTTCCTCACCCCACTAACCTGGTTTCCAGCTCCGTTCTCCTGTGCAGGGCAACAAAATCAGCTGGGACTCGGAAGGCAGAGAATAGATGGGATGGGGCCAGTCAGAAGTAGGATTTGCCAGTTCTCCGAACTACTCAAAATTTCCATTGTTGGTTCTCCAGAACAGGAGAACTGAACAGGAGAACCTGCTGAATACCAACTCTGACTCAGATCTTTTATGGCTGTGTAACGATTCCAAAGTGATGACTTATTTGATCCTGCCTTCAGGTTAGTCATCTCCTATAATAAGTTTTAGATAAAAGGGTAAGGACTTTTTAAAAAGTCCTTTTGAGGGGAGGGAACAAACAGGACAAGGGTAATTAGAATGTTAATTTTGAATAGTTGCACACAGACTAAGGATACTGATGAATTTCAAAACAGGTTTCATGCAATATAATGCTCCTTTCCCATGGGAAAATATTGTTGTTTTGAATTTTAAAAAAGAAAAGCCGTTCATTTCTTTCCTACACAGAACTAATGCTCGGAGGGGAGAAGCACTGAGGTAACTCGGAAAATAACTATATGAAGCAGAAGTGGATAATTGAGTCTTGCTTTACCACAGATGCTTTTCTAATTTGCAAGGATTATATGTAGCTTGCATGGATCTCAGAGCCCCTTCTTCAATTGCCAATCTTTGAAATCTAAAATTACATTCAGTGGCTTAATGAGTACAGGTAGCCATTGACTTACGACCATAATTGAGCCCAAAATTTCCATTGCTCAGAAAGACAAGTGAGTTTTGCCCAGGAGAATCTAGCTAGAAACAGTTACTGGGGAAAAAAATAGAAGGACTTTAAGAAAAAATATTTTATTCTGATGATGCCCTGTTCTGGTTGGACCCACTCTCCTTCCCCAGGGGTGGGATTCAAATTTTTTAACAACCAGTTCTGTGGGTGTGGCTTAGTTGATGGGCATGGCTTGGTTGTCATGTTATTGGCTGGGTATGGCCAACTCAATATCACTCACATTGAGGCACACATCTCCTTGCCTGACCTCTCATGACTGTGGGGATGCTGCAACAGTCGTAAGTATGAAAAAAGGTCATAAGTTTCTTTTTTCAGTGCCATTGTAACTTTGAATGCTCACTCCACACAAGCAAAGTACCAGCAAAGGAGGGGAAAAAACTCCAGAGAAGTTCCTGAGACAGGAAGTCTAGTCCTGCCAAGAATGCAATAAGGGTTAACGGAGAGACAGTTTCTGTAAGCAACACCAGAATGTTTCCTTCCTACCTTCTTTACAGGATTAGCCCAGTAATTCCTTCTAATAGCCGGTTCTCCGAACTGCTTAGAATGTTAACAACCGGTTCTAGCAAATAGGTACAAACTGGTCAAATCCCACCCCTGGACTTCCCCCATGTATATTTCTTACCTAGGGTGCACACAAATTGACACATGAGGCATATTGTAAATTAGGAAAATCTTATGCTCCTTTATTTTCACCAAGAAGTTGGATGGAAGTTATAAATAGAATTGGTGAAATTAAATATTATTTTTAGGGTGGAGGGGAAACCAAGGAAATCTTCAAAGGCAATTTTTCATTCACAGTTCCATTGCAGAATCCAAAGCAAAAGAAACCAAGATATTTGAAAAATAGATAATGAGAGAAGACCGAGCTTGCAGAACATGTGATTTGAGGGAACAAGGCCTCGAGGGGAATAGTTTTGAGCAGAAAAACTACCTGAGATGGAACACCGGCCTCTACAAAACACTGCCACAATAACAATAAACTTTTCACCAAAAGTATACAGAAAAATGACACCTACAGATGAAATTATAATGGCACTCCAACTAAGAAGATGAATGTGGGAATAGTGAGGTCTGAACCTGATGCAGAAATGAGTGTAATGTTAGCACCTAGGAGACAAAATTCTGTGCTTATAAGGCCACCTTGCATCTTACAGATATTACAGATCCTGGGGACCACAAGATTCATGCTGAAAATGCAGATGCCTATGGGAATCAATCAAAATCTCCAAAATGGGGGCAGGGCTTCAATTGTGGAATTCCTCCCCTCTCCCTCTTCTACATGTATAATTCCTAGGAGCTGTGGTGATGCAGTGGTTAGAATGTGGTACTGCAGGCTACTTCTGCTGACTGCTGGCTGAGTGCAATTTAGCAGTTCGATTCTCACCGACTCAAGGTTGACTCAGCCTTCCATCCTTCCGAGGTGGGTAAAATGAGATTGTTGGGGGTAGGTAATATGCTGACTCTGTAAACCATTTAGGAAGGGCTGGAAAGCACTGTGAAGCAGCATATTCGTCTAAGTGCTATTGCTATGTGTGCAACAAAAGAGGAGGAAGATTCTTTGACAGCAATGTTGTACCTACTATCTTTCAGATGTTGGTGGCTGATCTCCGTTGGCTGAAAGGGTGAAGGCTATTGTCTTTAAAGATCCTTTTTCACATTTTGATTTCCAGATGTGTCCAGCACCTGCTTTCTAACAATCCTTTGGGGAAAATCTGGCCGATCTTGCTGCCTAAGATAGAGTTTTCATTATTCATGGGGTACTTTTCAAAGGGGAGATGGGATGGCTCACCAGTTAAAGATGCTGAGCTTGTCAGCTGCACCATAGAGAGTATCTTAATTTACTGCATCTCTGTATGGTTTGCCAATTGCACAGTGGCAGATAGGACAGCACTCCAAAGGGTTAACGTCATTGCCCAGAGGATCATTGGTTGCCCTCTCCCCTCTTTAGAAGAGCTTTATAGCTCCTGCTGCCTAAAGAAAGTTGAAAACATTCTCAAAGATTCATTTCATCCTGGGCACCCTTTTTTTGAACTGTTACCATCTGGCAGACGGTACAGGATAATAAAAACAAGGACAAACAGGCTGAAAAACAGCTTCTATCCCAGGCCAGTAGCTCTGTTGAATTCTCTGTTGTATAGTGTGGTGTTGGTGTGGTGTTGGGGGTTTTCAATTCAATGTGTGGAGTGTGAAGGATGTGTGTTTGTTGTGTTTATTTTCATGGTCATGATGCGCACTGAAGATGGTGTTTGATTTCATTGTACGAGGTGCAATGACAATAAAGTAAACTAGAACTAAGAACACTGACAGCCTACTTTCGAAACCTGAGTGCCATGCAACGGAGCGAGCTCCTGTCACTTGCTCCAGTTCCTGTCAATCTAGCAGTTTGAAAACATGCAAATGTGAGTAAATAAATAGGTACCACTTTGTTGAAAAGGTAACAGCATTCCATGAATCTCAGTGTATAACTATGCTGGCCACATGACTGCAAAAAAGTTTTGGACAATGCTGGCTCTCTTGGGTGAGAAATGGAGATAAGCACCAACCCCGAGTCAGATGCAATTGGACAGGGGAAATCCTTACTTTCCGAAGAAGGCCATGTTTAAGACACCTAGCTTTGTTTCCTACAATGATAAAATGTCCATCTCTCCCTGCTAGTTTTCATTCGCCAAGACCAGCAAAAATCAAGACTGGGACTGTAGAAGGAGGGGCTGTGATTCAAGAAATTGGTCCACTTACTCAGACTCGACCACTTGAACCTAATTGCAAAAAATCATGATGCTATTGATAACTTATGAATGAAATATCCTTCTTTGGGGATTCAGATGTCATTGATGACCAATTGTTTTATCAGAAGAACTTCATCTTGCATCTGATCAAACAGATAATTTCCTGTCACAACCAACATTACTAAAGCTCTGGAATTTGTCCTAAACTTGCAAGTGGAGGCTATGCCACATAAAATGTTCTGGCAAACATCCAAGACTGAAGATAGCAAATGGACAACACTTCAAGAAGACAGAAGAGCACGTCCCATTGGCTGGATCAGAAAACTTCCAACATGGACAAAGGCAAGAACAGATACCTGTATTTGTAGTGAGGTTACAAAATGACATAACGATTTGGAGAGATGCAAGATGCATCGTATTGAATGTTACTGAAGTTGAAGCTTGATGGTATGGTTTATTTTTTTACTCGTTTTCTTTTGTTGGAGTTGTATTTTGGCAAGAAAGGTTTTGTAATTTGAACTACTGCAGTGAGCGTCAGGTCTTGTTCTTGCTAAATGAGCTTCTCCATTTCTGCTTGCGGAGTACATAGTCCATCTATTGATGTACATGCATAGAGGCTTTTTTTAGGCCAAGGGGGTCAAACTCAAGGCTCAGGGGCCAGATCCAGCCTGCGGGGTGCTTAGAGATCACCTGTGGGGCTGCCCTGGAAACAGTGAAGGACCAGCCCATAGGGCCTCTGCACATGACCCTCCTGACTTCCATTTTCGCTGGCAGAGAGTTGCAGGAGGTCGTCCCAGCCAAAAACAAAGCTCGAGAGCCCGTTTTTGCTGGCAGAGTGCTTGGGCCACCACAGGAGCCCTCTGACCATGTCCCCCCTGCCCCCCCAGGTCAAACACAACCCTGATGTGGCCCTCAATGAAATTGAGCTTGACACCCGTTTTAGGCTATTGGAAAAAAAAAAACACTTCCTATAAACATTAAACATTTATTGGGTGTATACTATTTGAAGCATCCTGCTTCAATCATACACAGAGGCCAACGTTTCCTATTACTCCAGGTTCTATTTTGCTTTTAACTTTAACATTTCAGTCTCATATAATTAAAATGATAATTGTTTTTGGCACTGTGTCAACAGGTTGCAATAGAACCATTCACCTTTCTCTTTTTCTTTCTCTGTTGAAACATAGACTTGAATCACACAGTAATATTGATAAGTTTACTTTGGATTCAAATGGGAATCCTTCCTATATATTGGGCGGGGAAAGGGGATTGTATCCCAGCACTGACTTGCTCATAATTACGGTTACTCCATTTTTTTCTAAGCAGTTCTTGATTTCAGTTGAAGATCTGATGCATACATAAATATATACATATATTTGTAACACTAAACTTCCCTTTTGCCTTTGAGTGCATCTGAGGTCATATGTCCTTTCAGCTGTAATCCAGCCGCATCATAAGCACCGTTACTACTTCTACTCACCCTGAGTACAGAGTAACTCAGACTGGATAGCTTCTAAACTGAGGACCTCAACTTCAGTTATCAAGCTGACATTGTCCAGGTTATAAATATCCATTAGGGCAGGTGGTCCCCAACACCCAGGCCATGGCCTGTACCAAACCAGGCCATGTAAGTGGTAGGCAAGCATGCGTATGTAGCTCCATTTGTGTGAGCAGTGCACACTCATATGTGCATCTGCTGCTCACACAGAACCATTCCCTTTCCCCCCTCCACCAGTCCGTCAAGCCAAAAAGTTGAGGACCCCATTTTTGTGAGTAGATATTTTCCTCTACAATAGTCTATAATTTGTCTGATCCCTTGGGTACAACACATTCTATTTTGAGAATGTACACTTCATAACTTTACTGGTATATACTATCCTCTTAAACCCAAGACTCACTTAGTTGAGTAGGGTGGCTATAAAAATTGGATAGATTAGGCTGGATAATAGATAGATAGATAGATAGATAGATAGATAGATAGATAGAAGTAATCCTTGACTTACGACCACAGTTGAGCTCAAAATTTACTTTGCTAAGTCAGAAATGTCTTAAATGAGTTTTGCCCCATTTTACGACTTTTCTTGCCACAGTTGTTCAGTGAATCACTGCAGTTGTTATAATTTTGCAGTTGGTTGTTAAATGAATCTGGCTTCCCCATTGAATTAACTTGTCAGAAGTTTGCAAAAGGTGATCGCACAACCCCGGGACACTGCATCCATTATAAATATGAACCAGTTGTCAAGCACCCGAATGTAAATCACATGAACATGGGGATGCTGCAACAGTCATAAGTGTGAAAAATGGTTATGTCACTTATTTTAATGATGTTGTGACTTGAATGTCAGGTGACACGCAGGTGGCATGCAGAACCATTTGTACAGGCACATGAGTTACTTACCTCATTGGGCATGCGCGTGCCTCACAGCTGATTTTCAGATGGTTTGAGGCCTTTTTCGGCCTCCCAAAGGCTTGAGGAAGGTTTCTGCAGGCTTTGCAGGCTGAAAACTAGCCCCATTTTATCACTTCCTGTTTTTCCAAAAATACCAGAAGTGACAAAACGGGGCTAATTTTTGGCCTGCAAAGCCTGCAGAAGCCTTCCTCAACCCTTTGGGAGGCCAAAAAAGGCCTCAAACCAGCCAAAAATCAGCTGTGAGGTTCAGTGCAGGTAAGGGGGCGGAGAGGGTGGGTGGGGTATTACGTGCACATGAGTAAGGGCATGGGAGGGCACATTGCCTTCTGGGTGCTGGCACAGACACAATTTTTGGCACAGGAGCCCAAAAGGGTTAGTTACCACTGAGATAGAAGCACTGAAACCACCGACTCATCTATCCTCTCCAATTTTGATCTATTTTCTAACTCATGTATCCATCCTGGTGCCTTCCAGAATATCAGATTATAACTCCCCAAATTCCTCTCTGGAAATTGGCCATAAAGTTTAAAAATTCTGGGAACTTGTACTGTGATACATCTGGAGAGCTGTTGAGAACCACAGGGATGGTTTTGGAAAAAGGAATGTGACACTTAGCAAAACATGAATTAAGCCTGGGAAAAGAAAGAAACATTTTAAACTTAAAATGAGTCTACCTTGACTCTCTTTGATATAAGGAAGAAAGAGAAAAGGCTGGCAGCCTTTCAGTAAAATAGTATTTTGGAGAAGTTTCTTTTCTAACCTGATTTCTAATGTCTTGTTTTCTACTTGAGGTAGAAACATAGAACAAGAACATAGTTGGGGAAGGGTTAAGTAAGGCAATCTGGACTTCACTGAGTCTAGCAAGGATTTTCCCACCTTGGCAATGTGAAGACACAAGGACATGAACTCCCAGAATTCTCCAAGCTTGCTCTTAAAGTTTGGAAAAACCTGGTCTAGATTTTGGTCATCTTATAAAAAATGCTTTCTCATCTGGTAGACTCCCAGCAACCATTGACATTGTTCTCCTAGGCCAGCCAGGATTTTTGCAACACAAATTGTACAAATTTTCTATGTAAACAGAGATTCTTGGCATAGGACTGACCTTTATGAGCCACTTTTCCAAGTTACATCTCACAGTCCCATAGTTTCCTCACTGCTAAGGAGAAATGGGGCCACTTATGATAAATTTTAGGCAGAACAATGCCCGATAATTCCCAAAGGTCTTGAAAACACTACTTCCTCTTTCTCAGTGTTCACTGTGGAGCCTGCTTATTATCAGAACCCGCTACAGTATATGTCACCTACCCAAGGCACTAACCTTGCTATCAATCTTTGACTTCTGCTTTCCCTTAGTTGTGGAAAGCATCAAATAACTGCAGCGTTTTTTAAAGAGGTTGTGTCTATTTGGGCATGTTCTGCTTTGGTGAGCCAGGTGCACTGCAAATAACAATTTAGAAAAAAAGAGTTTAACTTCAGAATGATTACACAAGCAACTAGTTAAGCCTTGCAACGGCTTCGGCAAGACAAGTATTACTGGCTCTGTTTTTGAAAGAGCACGATCCGCTAAATGCAGAGAAAAGAAAGCAGCTATGCTTGTTTTACAAACTTGAGGAAGGCTAAGTTCTCTTTTTCCTAAAAGAGGAGTTGGAAGAAATATCCTTCTGGGTTCAGTTCCAAGTGGGGGAAAAGACACTGGAGGTGTTTTGTTCGGAAAACACACGAGGTCGACCGGGTTCCAACAACAAAAGGCTTTATTGACAACTAGTCAGTAACAGGAACGCTTGGCTGAAACCGAGGCCAGCCTTTTATACAGGCTGGCCTGCCTACTTGTAGCCGATGGCAGTTGTTTGAATTTTGCCGCCTTTCAGCAGCTCTTTGGATTGGTTCCCAGCGAACCAATCCAATGCTTAGTTTATTTGACCAATCAGGTTTGCATATTTGGAGTCAACCAATTTACATATAGAACAGGAGGCTATTTGGAAAGATGGTTTTAATGGTGGACAGCGGGACCACATGGCTTGAAGCTCCAAAGAAGGATGATCACATGCCCCAATGAGAAGGAAAAGAGAAAGGCCGACCAAGATGCTGAGAGACCCTTATATACCTTCTGTTGGGCCCCACCTTAGTATTTCCTGTTCCTGTGCAAGAAATGTATCCCACTGACTGTCAGACTCCCAGGGGTGGGGGGTGGGGGTCTTAGCAAACTTTGTAGGCTTTCCTGAGTTCCAGGTTTGGTTGAGCCTTGCTGGATGATGATGCACTGAAAGGGCTCTTGGGCAATTGCAATGCCTTTACCTAGAGATCTTTGGTATGTAAAGTATTCTGGCCCAGGCCTTAATGGCCCACCCATTAACAAAGGTGGGGGGCGCAGTTTCTGCCTCTCTGAATTTCTACTTTACTCTTTTTAGGGGAAATATTCAGCCTTTTTAATATTTCCCAGGATATTTCAATTTTCTAGGAGAGGTGTGGATGCTAACTTCCTCCAGAAGTAATGATGACCCCAATATTTTTTTTGGGTGGGGGAGTGTTGCTTCTAGACATCCTTTTTATTAGTCCTGCTCCCACCCAGGTCAAACATAACCCTGATGTCGCCCTCAATAATGTGGCCCTCAAAGCACCTGAAGACCAGACAAGGAATAAAGGATGGAAACTGAACAAGGAGAGATTTAATCTGGAAATAAGGAGAAACTTTCTGACGGTGAGAACAATTGACCCATGGAACAGAAGTTGCCTTTGGAAGTTGTGGGAGCTTCATCACTTGAGACTTTCAAGAAGAATTGCACTGCTATTTGTCAGAAATGGTGTAGGATCTCCTGCTTAGGCGGGGCTGGGGGTGGGGGTTGGACTAGATGACCTACAAGATCCCTTCCAACTCTGATTATCTGTTAAATCTGTTAAATGAAATCAAGTTTGACACCTCTGCTCTAGAAATACTTGAATAGATGCCAGAAGCTACCAGGATTTAAATCTCCAGATGACAGCATTTACATCCTGGAAATTATGTAATCATGTTTGATGCCTAGAAGTCCTCAACCTGGATGTAGCAAAGCTTTACTGCTCCAACTCCTTGTCTTTAGTTGTTAATAACAATTGCGTGCCTTGAACTGCGAGTTGGCTGAGGAATTCTGGGAGTTGAAGTCCACAGGTCTTAAAGTTGCCAAGGTTGGACTCCCCTGCTGTCGATCAAACTGTGTGTGTCACTTCTCTGCATATCAGTTCTAACACAACTGATAAATGTCACTTTGGGGCTTGGAAATTGTTCCAGTGACTCCCGAACTGCAGATTGAACCCATGAAGAGAGGAGAGAAGCTTACCAATCTTTTCTGATCTGTCTCATGCACAGAGGTGGATTTGTGGCTGTGCAGATGCAGATAGATAAAATTCCACAAAACATCCATAACAAAGTACATTTACTGGTACCTCAGGTATCTTCATAACTCACATTTGTGACACAGCTCTTCTATAATGACCAATCCTTTGTTTATCAGCACTGAAGGTAAAAGATGGTTCTTTTCCTAACCCATCACATAGCGGTAAACTACTTATCAGTACATGACTCCAGGCAAGAATGGAGGAAACGTCCCTCAACCCCTCGAGGGTCAATTTAGTGACCAATCAGGATTACAAATGTAGCCACGTGACATGAACTACATTTCTCAGGATACCTTTAACTACATTTACCATGATGCATTCCCTTAAGGGGACAGCTCACAATTCCTAAGTAACCATCCAACTCCCATAGACTGGCTGGGACAGCACACTCCCTGCCTGGAATTGTAAATTCCACTATCAAAAGAAGAGAAAAAACATTAACTATTAACTAAGATAAGCAGTAAACAATAATACCAACTGAATAGCATATAACTATATAACTAAGATAAACAGTTAGCTATATAACCAAGAAAAGACAGTAAACATTAATAAAGCATCAAATGAAGCAAAGCATGCAAAGCTTGAGGTTCAATCTTCAAGTTCGGCCTCTTGGTGCCAGTCTACTGGTCACCTCTGGCGGCCTTTTAGGGTGTACAGGAACTCTTGGTGGAAGAGGTGAAAGTCTGTTGGTCACCTCTGGCGGCCTTTTAGGGTTGGAACGATACTCTTGCTTCCATGGTGCCAAAGGGCATCAGGAAGCTGTTGGAGAGGGCATTGCAGAGGCATATATACTGTATAGAGTGTCTTAGTGGGCATCTGGTGGTTATTGGCGCTCGTTTAGGGTGTCCAAGTGAAAGTGTACTGATCGGCAGCAGTCTTTGAGGCTGGAACGTCATTCTTGTTTTTGATGGCGCTAAAGGGCATCAGAAGGTGGTTGAAATGGATGGTGCTGAGGTATGTGCCTGGGTTGAAGCCTGCATCTGGGCATCACTGACAATTCCTATGATCCCCCATCCTAGTGGAGATTTGATGGCCACTGGGCCGTCTACAGGACAGCCGACTGACTTGGAGAAGAGAAAGGCACATGGGGGATTATTTCCCAGCAAGAGCAGGATCTCAGCCTCTGGATCTAGAGCGGGAAAGTGATCAGCCAGGTGCTGTAGCTGAGGAATGCTACTTATGACCTCAGGTGTTGCAATCTGACTGCGGTTGTTCGGTATGCCATCGCATTCAAATATGGGCGGTAGTGGGAATTGGGTACTTCCATCTAGTAACTCTATGCAAAGCCCTCCTCCCCGCTGTGCCTCTTGGTCTGTGGCAAGTTGATACAGTGAAGGGAATTTTGGCCTGTTGCACCTCAAAGAGATCGAAGAATGCGGGTTTGGCGAGGGTGCAGGTACTTTGAGTGTCTATACACACGTACATTTTCACGCCATCTTCAGGGCATCCTTCAGGGTACACTTTGGCTAGGTACATGGGAAGACATGAACAAGGGCATAATGAGTTGGCACACAGTGTTGTGCAAGGTTTTGGTTGCGGTTCATCAGTCTGTTGATGAGGAGGGTTACGAGGTATGTGCTGTGGTGGCTTGGTGTCTGGATGCAGCACGGTTGGGTGCTGGTCACTTTTGCAGATGTGACATTGCACTTTGGTTGTGCAGTATTTGGGCGAATGTTTGGATTTGCAACACTTGTAGCAGTACTGGTATTCCCTTAGTAACTCTTTTCGTTAGGTTGGTGATTTCGCTGCAAACCCAGTTCAGCTGTTCAGTGAGTGACGGGTGTTGTGCATAAGACAAAACTGCGTTCTCCTTGTAGTGGGAGATCTAACTTGGGGTGGATGGGATGAAGTCTCTCCCCAACTGTGTGTGAAGAAGTCGTCGATCTCGATGTCATAGGCAACCATGTCATAGGCAACCATACTCTGGTAGTATGTATAGGGTCAGCCATGAAGGGTCTTTCCCTGGGAGTATGTATAGGACCTGAGGGCGATATATGGTTGCTGTTGTATTTTCTGTTATTAGGGGGACTAACTGCTCTGAGTCCACGGGCTCAATATGTGTTGCACACTGTTGCTTGGTGGGAGACAAATTCTTCAAGAAGTGTGAAGGGTACAAAGCAGTGGCAACTCTTGGCCATGAAGGTGTCAGTCAACTGGAGCCACTTTTCGATCAGCACCTGTGGAAGTTTTCAAACAATCTTGTTCTATGTGTCAACATGATCGAGACAGGCAAGTGTCGGTAAGTTGGGATCCCATTGAGCCGTTCTCAGCTGGACAAGTATATTAGCGAGGTCTATGATTCAGTGAGGCTTGTTGATAGGAATTTTAGGAAAACTGTTGAGGCTATCAAAGAGTGTTGCTTCTATGTCCTCGGGAGCACCATACAGTTCTTCAAGCCTTTTCCATGATAACCATAGGACAGCATCTGGGTTGTCGAAGTGGGATATCAAGGGTGCCCTTGGTATATCGGAAGACTGTGGCCCTAGCCATGCTGTCAAGTGTCCAATTATCTCATCGGGATTCAGGCATGCCACCTAAATGGGGTGCAGGAAAAGTTTCTTCCAAACTAGATATTCGCTGCCTGGCTTGTCAGAGAATCTGTGAACTCTGTTGGCATGCAATTTTAGCTTTCCACTCTGTACAGCCAAGTTTCTCTAATAATCTTCAGCATTTGCTAAGGCGGGGGGATGTATTGACATACAGGGTTCTCCCCCTGGATTCTTGTAGGGTGGGTTTGAGTTGTAAGTCAATGACGGGTTGTAGTCTTCTTCCCAGTACTTATGGAGGATGTCATCCTCCCATACTGGGGAAGATGGTCAAGTGTTACACTGCTGTGTAGGTTGGGCATGGTTACCTTGTGGTGTCTGGGAGCTGGATTGGTATTGAGGTTATGGCAGGAATGCTGCTGCCTGTGGATTGAGTGTGGCCACAGTGGCTGCTTGCATGCCTAATTGTTGAGAAATCTTCTTAGTAAGTGGTAGCCCAAGTTGCTTGCCCTGTAGGTCTTGAGACCTTGGTGTAGGTTCTTTGTTTTTGGGACTGGAATCTCAGCTTTTAGGTTTTACAATGTCAATGTATGGACTGTCATATAAAGCCTGTGGTTGAGGGTCGCCCCTTCAATTCCTTGATTCTGGGAGACTGCCAAGTAACTGTGCCGGTTTTGCTGCTCGTGTTGTAGCAAGTGCTG
>BHFT01081860.1:0-22034 GCA_004320025.1 Laticauda laticaudata | reverse complement strand
TTCAATGTTCTCTGTTCTCTTTTCAATATTCTCTGTTCTTATTTGTATATTTTGAATTCCTTGCATAATCATCTGCAACTTCACTTTTTCCTTCACTTTTTATCTTCTTCTAAGAAATGTAAAGAGTAAACACTTGGTAGATGTCATCTCTAATAATAAAATGGCTTCAGAATTTAAAAAGTTGGATACTTTATACTAGCAACTGGCATATATTTGAAGAAACAATCATTTTTAATATAATTCCTTAATGTCCTTTAATGTAATAGATTGTCACTAGCCTTGATTTAAAAGATTAGGGAAATTGCATCAATGATTAAGATGAAAACATTGACATTGGATTCTCCCTTCAAAAACACATAAAAAACAAACAAAATGTACCATTTTTAATAAAACTTTAGTTAGTGATTACTGTAGTAATCCTTTCTTTCTCAGTTGCTGGGAGAATAAGATAAGCATGATATAATGGATTTCAAAGTCCAATTTAACTGGTAATCCCACTGACTGATTTGGATAAGACTTTATCAAAAGAAATTCTCATGCAGTTGTTTCATTCATCATTGTATTATTCACTGGCATATCAATAGATTCTAAGCTAGAACATACAAATTGCATATTATAGATGAGAAACTGATTCTGTGCATAGATACCTTCAGGAGATAATAAATTGGAGAAAAATATTACAATGCACTTTATTTTACAAAATTTGAGCAAGAGTAGAGAGATCATAATTCATTTGTGTGTGTGTGTGTGTGTGTGCATGTGTGTGTGTGTATTTGTGCCAATTGGTGAAATAGATTGCCAAGTTTAAAAATTCAAACAAAGATAGAAATTAGCCTAAAGCATTACTGCAGGCAAAACAGTGTTGACTTTACAGAAATTGCAATGGTATACACGAGCCTAAACAGACTCAGCTAGGCCTCTGGAAAAGACAAATACTTTCTTCATGGAATAAATTGGTAAATTAACTGAGGGAAGCTCCTCACTAAGCCCTTGGCCCATGGCAATATGTGCCATTCACCATTTCCTGACTGCAACAACAAATAGCATAATCTCCTTCCTCTTCCCAGTGGGATTATGCTTTTCATCTTCAAGTCAGACTTGATGTTTCCTGACCTTAAAAGCTTATGGTCTTTCTAAAGCAGTTCCAGCTCCAATTGGCTATTGAACTTTAAAATTATCAAAAAACATTTTATCTTAAAATTATTATAAAACATTTTATGAGATAACAAAAACTGTTATAAACATTTCCTGTGGTCAACTTTTGAAGCATAACCATTCTATTCAACTCAACATAGACTATTTTTCAAGGAAGATATTCACTGAATAACTTTAAGCTTTAATTTTTCCACTGAAGGTAGTAACGCCCTCAACTATCGACCACAATTGAGTCAAATTTTCTATTGGATTATGAAGTGAATTTTGCTCCATTTTATGGTTCTTGCCACAGTTAAGTGAATCACTGCAGTTGTTAACAAGATTGTTAAGTAAATCTGGCTTCCCCATTGACTTTGTTTGTCAAAAAGTCACAAATGGTGATCATACGACCCCAGCCCACTACAAATGCCATAAATATGAGTCAGTTGTTAAGCATCTGGTTTTTTATTACATGACCATGGGGATGATGCAGTGGGTATTAAATATGAAAAATGGTCATAAGTCATTTTTTTCAGTGCCATTGTAACTTTGAATAGTCACTAAATGAACTGTTGACTAAATGAACTGTTGTAAGTTAAGGACTACCTGTAAATTAGAAACTGCCATTATTGAAGGCATTGAGGAATCTGTTAAGTAAATATATCTGAAACTGTGACCCAATGGATAATGGTTTGCATAGTTCTATAAACTAGAACTTTATAGAATATTTCATTTAGAGATTTAATTTGAAAGCAATTTTATATTTATATCCCCTTTGATTTCTGAATCAAAATGAGAATTCAGTTTCAAACTGGTTTCAATATAACCAAATCAGTGTGATGTTGATAATTAAGTTTTGCTGTTAGAATCAGATGGAATTGATTTTCCAAGTCAAATCAGATCAATGTGATGCCCTGAATCAAATTAATAATTTAAAATGGACCAGATTAGACATAATTTATATAGGCCTAATAATGACATAATTAAAAAATGAATATACAGAAACACATGCCATGTACATGCAGGCTGCCTTTGAGAACTAGATACTGCTTCTTGTATAATTATTATAGAGATAAAGTTGTCGTATTAAAATGTTTGAGAAACTTTCAGCTTATTGCTCAGAATAACATCAACCAGAAAAGTCTTAGTTCCTATTCTGCACTTTTTAAAGAAGTAATCAGAAAATATTGTGTGAGTTTGATTTTGACAACTGATATGGTACACTTTATTTTCACTACTACCACAATATAATTGTTTTATGATATACCACCCAGAAAAACTATTCTGATGTTTATATGCAGTCTGCCCATATCTAAGATGAAAACAGTTTACTTGAAAACCTTGAGCTGATATGACAGGATTTTAGATAGGAAAATGATAATTGTGGGGCACATGGCACCTGCTTAATATATAATTAATACCTCCAAAGATTATACTATACTAGATGTAGAATGAAACCAGAGTGCCTATGTCTGGTGGTGACTCTTGATTTGCTTTTTTTTAATTATTGAAGAATTACTGCCAATTTGTAAAATGAAATTCCATTAAAATTTTGGTCACTGGCAAATCAAACCTGCCTGTTATTGTTACTACTGTGCTTTGCAAAGGGAAGTTACAAAAAAATGCTAATTTGAACTCTGGCAATCAGTTCTACTTTGGCAAGAAATGCTGGCATTTACCACTGTTAAGCTCCTATTACTTCTATCTTAAAGTGGTGATTGTATAATGAGGCATTAAGTGTTTGACTTTTCTCCTTGTGAATAATCTGATTTGTTATGACAATAACACCTCTCTTTTAAAATAAAGTAAAACAATGCAATTTATGAATGACTAGAAAAAATGATAATATGCAACTTCTTTAGAAATGCTTTCTGAACTTTTAATTTGTATATTAGCATTGTTTAGAGATGATAGTCATAATAAACCATTTTCCATCTTGTATATATTCATTTAGAAAGTTGTGACAGCTTAATAGTGCACTGTGTTTTCAGGGCTATAATTATGTTTCCAGAATGTTCTTCTTTTGTTGTCAAAGGTAACATGTTTAATGGATGGTCATCTTGCTCAGTATAAACATTGTGAATTTTTTTTCTCAAATGAAAAAAGGGAACATTAATCGTTCCAAATAATATATATAGTGCTTTTATGAAATAAGATAATCAATGCTCCATTTGTTTGTTTTTTTCTCAGCTATAATTTGTCAAGTGACATTCATTTCACCATGTTCATTTTAAAATGCCCATAACAAATACAGAAATTGTCCATGAGAATTCTAGAAAGGTCTTTATAGGACAAAAATGAATAATAGAATAATGATAGCAATAGCTTGCATATTGCTTCACAGTGTTTTACAGTCCTCTCTAAGCAGTTTACTCCAACAATCTGGGTCCTCTTTTTCCAACCTCAGAAGGATGGAAGGCTGGTTCAACCCTGAGCTGGACAGAATTGAACTGCTGCACTGCTGGCAATTGGCAGTCAGCAGAATTAGCCTACAATGCTGCATTCTAACCACTGTGCCATCATGTCTCTTATAATGATTAGCAGTGAGATACAATCAGGCTCCGTTCTCCACTAAACAATTTCTGTAAACAACAAGCAACATGGACAGATATACCTAACTATCTAAATTACAGTTCACATGAACCCAGAACTCAATGTGTTTTTTCTTTTTCAAGACTTATACTAAATTGATAGTCTAACAATCATGTAGAAGACTTCAGTCAGCCTCTTAAGAACAGGAGAAGTAGATGCACCATAACAGAATGAGCACATAAAAACTGAGACAATATTTCCCACAATAAAAAGGGAATAGAAAGAAAGGAAATTCCCATCAGAGATTAAAAAAAATAAAACCAGAACTTTAAAAATTAATAGAATACAAAATTCTTCTGGTGACAATCTCATGTAAATGTAAATCAGTTCAGATAAATTTCACTACCCAGGGAATCACTGTCAACTTCCATACGGTGAAAAAATGATTTACAACACCAAATTAAAGCAGTAAAAAGATGCAAGGATTCCAGCAAGGGGTTAAAATAAATCAGCATTCAACCAATCAATTAATAGTTAAATATGAAAATCAAAATGAAAAAGAAACTTTAAAATGTGCTGAAATACAATTTAAAAAACAGTTGAAAAGAAAAGATTGGAACCGAATCCTCCGGCTGCTTCTACCGAAAATTGCAACCATCAAGATTCCTTTTCTCATGGTAATCTGAGGGTTGTTTAGAAGAATTCCTACTTTCTCCTGTTCGAATCTGGGAAGCATGCTACCAAAGATCCAGCTTTCGTGGCAAAATCAGCTTTTTATCTGCAGAGTAAAAAGATCTCCCTGAAGTTCAGAATGCCAATTTCATTGGACCCCTGAGAACATTAGAGTGCATTCAAATGCATTTTGCTAAGATAAATTCTTAACAGGGATTTGAAGTAAGTTGATCTCAGTCATTTTTACTTTCTTAGATCCTCCACCATTCCCATTAATAGCTGCAAGCTCCAATAGCAAAAACAACTTAATTCAGCTTAATTCTTATAAAGATTCTCATAACATTATGAATTTAATGCTATTTTGGTTCACTTGTGGGTGGGAATATATTTTCCCTACAGGCTGCAGAGAATAGTTGATTAAACTCTGCAAAATAAGCTGCTTTCTGTAGGGAGGGAAAAGAAAATAGAAAAGCTCTTGTCACAACAGCTGTCTTTTAATACCATAACAGATTACTTCTTAATGCATTCAGAAGGTCCAACTTTTTATGTCTAATATTTCAAGTTGGTCTTGAAGACAACTTTAATCCTGTGCTAGATATATCAATGCAATATATATTTATGAAACTTTGAAGAAAGATAGTAACCTCCCAATAACGTTTTCCTGTATTTGAATAGCTTTAATATCAGACACACTCCTTGTTTTTAAAATAATCACAGTTAATTCCAGATACATGTGAGTTGATTAAATTTACCCTGTTCAAATACTGTTACTTAAACATTGTGAAGTACAAATCTCATATACTTATATAATGTTTCAAGCTTCTGAAAAAATAAAATAAAAGCAAGATAAAAATTTGTTGCTGCAAATCATTTTTAAAATAATTACGAGGTAATTACAGTTTAAGAAGGAGTCTTAAACACCAGTACTAATTCCACTGTCCAAACCCTGGGAAGAAGATTCAAGCTGCTAGCACCCATGTTTACCTTTATAAACCTTGAGAACTTTGTTGATAACAAGGAGCAAGAAATATCAAACAGGTGCAGCCCACTTTATCTCTAAATCCATAGAACAGAAAATAAACTGGTAACATTTCCTCGTCCCCATATTACCTAGATGTTATATTTATGTGTTTATTTTGTCTAAGAATTTATAGCATTTATGCTATAAACCTGTCAAAGTCACCATTCCTTGTGATGGGATCTCTAGGCTGGCCAAAGATTCCTGGGAATTGCCATTTGTTGCTCACCCAATGTAGAAGTGGTTCTGTCAAAATTTCTGCGCTATGGTAATTTAGCATACTATATCTAAAAAAACAGCTTCACTGCAGTTTCAGAAATACTTCAGATTAAAAAATATACTTCATATAAGAAATAAATCACTTATCTCTCCACCCTGTTGCTGTGAGATCAAAGAAACACAGAACTGCTTTCAAATTGACAGAGAATCCTCTCGTGGACCTAAGAGAGATTATATGCTGCTTCTCTCTGACTGAGTTCAACAAGACAACTAAAATATACTCAAGTCTGAGATCAGATAAAAATCACCTTATCTATGGTCATCATTATTTTATTTCTGTAAGTTTTTAATCTACCATGGGTATTGTAAACATTAGCATGGTGAAAATGTTCCGATGCTTTCTTACTTTATTTGACATTGAAAAGTAGAAGCAAAAAACAACTAGTAAGTATTTAGTTGAAATGTAAATCCTCTTTTTTAAAGTTTGGAAACAGCCTCGAGAGAACAAATGCAGTTGTCTTGTAAGTGTGATGTTGAACATTAATGGAACTACGTTTGGCAGATCTCAAGAAGCAAGATTTCTTTGTTGTGGTACATGGCCTTATGAAACATTCTACACCTCCACTCCAATGAAGTTAGCTCCATTCTACTTATTTTCTCAGAAGTCTCTCAAGATCTGGCTATGTCATCAGACTTGGAGGTTCCAGGGGATTTGTGAAGTCTTGAAATAATGACTGTTTTTGATATGTTTATTACTTTTATATCTTTTTATATGCTGCCCAAGTTCACTTTTTTGTGAGATGAGTGGTCAAATAAATTTGATAAGTACTGTAAA
Organism: Laticauda laticaudata; assembly: GCA_004320025.1. Lineage (NCBI taxonomy): Eukaryota > Metazoa > Chordata > Lepidosauria > Squamata > Elapidae > Laticauda > Laticauda laticaudata. Next base: position 15,624 of record BHFT01081860.1, on the reverse strand, counting down.
TAAATAAATAAATTTGGTGGAGAAGATTTGAACATGTAATGTAAAAATATCTTTAGACCATAACCAAGCAATTGTGAAAAGGAATTGAGCGCTTCAAACTGAAAAAAAAAATCAAGAGGTAGATTGCTCCCTGTATTCCATTTTTTTGGTACATTCAAAGGGAGATTTTTAGCGGTACCAGAATTGTTTGAACTTGTACACCACTCTCTGCACAATCCACATGTCTAAGAAAACTCCTTAGGTACAAGAGCAGAGAAAGAAGCATTCTCTACATGGTTTAAATCCTCCATGTGTTTAGCTGCAAATACAAAAGGAATGAATAACATATTATGATCATAACTTGATGGTTTATCATGAAGTATTCAGAAAATTAACAAAAGACACAAGAGTGATAAGCAGTGGGGAATATGAAACAGGCACATTTTAATAGCATCAAGAGTGATTATTTGGGGAAAACACTAATTTAAGTGTTAAGAAGTGAAAGAAACTAGAGTGACTTTAGAATAACTAAAGAAAGAGAAAACTAGAGTGATTTTAGAATAACTAAAGAAAGAGAAAACATGAAACCTACATGAAAAAGTATTAGAAGAGAGTATTGAATAAATGGAAAGCAGAGATAATTAATGATGATATGAAACCTACTTGGAATAGAATGAAAAGATATTTTTATAGAATACGAGAAAAAAAGAATTACATTAGATAATATAAAAGGTAATATCCAATATAACAGAGGTAAAAGAAAGTAATACATACTGTGAGATTCTTGAAAAACAGTAAATTTGCAACTATAAATTATATAATTTGAGATATATTAATGTATGTATACATTTGTTTGTGGAATGGGTGTGTGCCTTTACATATTGATGAAGATGGAATCATGCCTGATATTTATAAAATATTCTGATTTTTTCTGTGAGTGAAGCAAAGGAAATTTAATTTGTTAAGTGAATCGGAAATTATTCTGCATAAGTTGAATTGAAAGAGTTCAAAAGGTAACATTGTACAATATCTGGGAAGCTATTATTTTATTCTAGGTACTCTTTTGCTTTTTATTAACAAATATCTGAATTGAAGGAGAAAGGTTTATTGTAGTTTGCTGATTTAGAGAAAACAAGATTTAGAGAACAATAAATAGATCATTGAAATGTGTGTGTGTTTGTGTGTGTATGAGAGAGAGAGAGAGAGAGAGACTACAAATTGAATGTTGATTGCTGAATGCAATTAAATTGTATGATTAAAATAAAACGTATGAAAGCATAAACAGAAAATTTAATAAAAGATTCCATAGAAGTATAAGCAAGAATAATGTCTTTTGAATTTCATGCTATCAAATATATGAATCAATAAATGTAAATGATTTAATAAATATTTATTGAGTGCTTGAAATGCTAGAAATGTATTAACTTCAAAGTGTATTTAATCCTGCCTAAAGCAGAACTAAAACTTGTAGTTCCCAGCATCTTAACTATGACTCATGTTTTTACAATGTTTTACCCTTACCAGTTTTTTTTCAAGTAAAGATAAATCAAGTATAAGTCAAGTACAAATATAGTTGTTCAACAAAAGCTATAATTTTCAGAAGATAATATTATTTTGAATATTGAACTACATACATGGTACTAGGAAGCTGACAGCCAGATAATATAAATGGATTTTCCTTGCTTTTATTATGGCCAGAAAAAAAAGACTGATACTGCAGCATTTGAAAGATAAATGTATGGCTCCTTTCACCCAATAGATTGAAGAGCTGGTTACACTTGCCACATATGAGAGATCGCCTAAAGACAAAGACTTTGTATAGGCAAATATAATTTAAATATGGGACTCATTTGAACAAACTATAATAGGTTAATTATGCATCTGTTATGTAAATATATTAGAAATGCATATGTACTTGAATAATATGTGTACAGAATTGCAACTATTTACAGCTAAATTGATACATTATATCTTTTTGTTATTGTACTTTTTCACCTTTAAAAAAAACCTCTATGTTTTTTTGTTTTGTTTTTTTCTCACAGTCCGTGTATTTTTATCCTTGTGGGTATATTTCATATTTCTATGGCATTATTTTAAAAGCAATAAAATAATAAATGAAAAAGTTATCCATCCACAAAATAATCTAAAAGTTGCTTACAGCATTTCACAAAATACACAGCAAAGAAAGAAACTAAAATGACAAGGAATCTTTCAAAATATAGCAATAAATGTTAGGGAGTTTTGAATTTTTCTTTTTACAATAATTATACTATACTCAACTTCCATTTGCCCTCATTACCTAATTAGATGATATATTTAGTAGGGGAAAAACTACTTGAATATTTCTGTTTGCTTTTATGAGCTAGATTCACCTTATATGCATCTTTTATTCATTTTCTTAGTAGGTGCATTTTCAAGCAATCTCTCTATAATATACTGTATATTTCTATATACATACATGTATATGTAAATGTGTATATGTGTGCATACACATACACACACACACACACACACACATATATAGATTCTGCATATATCCTTCTATAATATACATCCTTTGCTTATATTTTGAACTTGAAATTTCTTAACAGCAATCTTTTTCTGTCTTTGTACATTTGCATTATATAGTAATGCAGTATATTTGTATTATCATACATTTAAAACTTTCTTGTGTATTCAGGAAATTTGAAATAAACATATTTTGCCTGGATAAATTTCTAATTATTTTTCCCCGTGCTGTCTAAAAGCAAGAATTAACAGACCAAGCTTCTATGGCCTTTCTTCTGTTTTATAAGAAGAGAAGAATGAGTTCTGCAAGAATGCAACTCACAGAAATGTGACTTTTCAGCTGATACAATAATTTTGGTAGAGATGTTTCTATTTCAGTTCCAGTTTTTTCTTAGCTACTTTTTTAGATGAAATGTAACAGTTGTTGTGCAGTTCATAAAATGAAAGGAGAAAGGAGGGCTTTTGTGTGGTAATATAGAGATAAGCTCAGGTGCACTGAGTTGAGGTCTGAAAAAGTGTTCCAGCTTGGAAAAGGAATAAATAAATTTCTTCAAAATATTTTGATGGTATTTAGTAGGAATAAAGTTTTAAAAAGGTAAGGTAAGAAAACTGTAAATTGTGCATAACTAAAATCTTAGAAAAATGCTTGAGAATGAAGAAAAGAGAAAGGGGAAGAGGAAGAGGAAGAGAAGAGAAGTTCTATGTTTTGAATAGGTCACCGTGTTCTTTTTCTGGAATGTCTTTAGCTGCACCACAGCAATTTTACTGTGCTAGGACTAGGCAGCAATTTTCTGCAGTTTATGTCTCACAAGCCTAATGGAAGCATTTAGGGACCAACAAAGGCCTTGATCTCCCAGTACACTGAATGTCTTCTATGCCCTCTGCAATAATTGAGAATTGAAAATCTCAGGTGTGTCTTGCAGGATATCTTCAGCATGCATTGAACTTGCACCTAAAATATATACATTTCATTTTGGGAAAAAGAAATTATCTTTGTAATAAAGTACCCATTTCAATAAAAAAGATTTTTTTACTAGCATTTGCAAGGTGGTTTAGCAACTACAAAAACAGAAATGCAACCTGGTATCATAGAGATCTGCAGCAATTATATTACTGAAAAAACTCTTAGCATAATTTTATGCAAAAATAAAAAGATATTTTATTTTGTTCTGCAAAAGATAGAACAAATTTAAGATTTCCAAACTTGTTGGTTGTTTTTGTTTTTCCAACAAAAACTTGTTGGTTTTTATTATGTAAAATAAAAAAGAGCAAATGATGCAAAGCCACTCTCTGTCAAAGCCCTCAATAAAAAAAATAGTAAAAAATAAAACAAAGGCCAAGTCTTGCTGATATATAAATAAAACAGTGCTTTCTACATCTACAAACCAAGAACAGTTTTGGATTCAAGGTTAAGGACAGTATGCCAGTCAAATATTAAGGAATCAATTTTGGATCCCCATCTGGAATTGACTTGTAGTGTAGTAAGTAATCTCTCTGTGCAAAAAAATAAATCCATTGTAATATAAAGTTTTAGTTGTTTTTAATTCTGTGTATTGGATTAAGTGTCTGGTATCTACTACATAACCTATATGTAGGTTTCCCAGTCACAAGAACATTAATACCATATTCAGTTTAATGAAATCACAGAAATTGTTTCATATCTTCAGCCTGGAAATATGAACATCAACCAGACATGGATATTTCATGTATATTCATGTTTCCCAATTAGTTTTCTTTATCTTTAGTTAGCCAAATAGGAATTCAAAACACACCAAATTTATTGGCAGTTATTTATTTGTCTATTTCTTCATTCACATTCTATGCTTTGATATTATTTAATATAGAACTCACACATTGTGTTGAGCTAATTTCCCTTCCACATTGTCAGTTTAATAGGGCATGTAATCTAGCATTCAATGTGAATGCTTGTAATAATTATCCAAATTTTGAGCTAAGAGTTTTCTCTAGATTTACCTCAAGATCCAAACATTAAACCTAGAATCATCTTTGAACAAAACATGTCTTTAATGTCTTTAAAGCCATTCCCTTTAAATGGTACTTCAAAGTACAGCCTCCTCTTCCTTTTCATGTTGGAATAAGCAAGAGTCAAAACAAGCTGTGACACTGTTAATTTCACATATACTTCATGAATCCTTGCATCCTTTCTTGAGTCAGCATATATTTAATATTACTCATATAGCATATTTCTTTTGTGTTCACATTGTTTTGCAGTTTTATAAAGAAACATAATATCAAAAGATATCAGCGTAAAACATATTTAGGGGACATGAATGTGAAGGGACATTGGGTGATATTTCTATCCTGTCATATCTGATATTTATTTCTATTATGTCTTATTTGTGAGGTTTATAATGTTTTCATATATGATGCTTTTGTGAAATGGAAGCTACTTTTAAAAATGTCTGAAGAACTACAACCTTTATAACTCTACCTTTAAAACTACTTTTTCAAAACCTCTCTGAAAGAGGTCAATTTGAGAAAAATAGAAACTAAGCAAAAACCAATTTAATAGATTTGCCTGTCCATTACTGACAAATTTCTGAAGCTGAAAAATAAGTTGTTATTTTATCAAAATATTGTGATTTGAGAATTCATCCTATGCTAGTTTTCATTTTTTGAATATCTTCATCAAGAATATTTCTTCTTGGGATAAACAAACTATTCAAACTATACTGTTAAAATGGAGATTCTGAACTCCACGACAACTGTTTTATAAAAATTCCACATTTTGTTTCACAAGGCCACATCTAGACGATGCATACAAAAGGACAATGGTTTTCTCTGAATCATGCTTTAGCTACAAAGAGATCTTCAATGAACACAAAGCTATACACATCCCATATTTAGCATTTTTCAGTGCTAAATATCTTGTATCTATATTTTAAAATATAGATAAAATATGCACTTGAAAGTGCATATATTTGTTTTTGTTTTTTCTCTTTCTTGCAACTGAAATTCCTTCATGGAGACCACAACAAATTCTGAGACATCCTCTAGTTACTTCTAAGGAGAAATGCACCTTGGACGTGGAAATGTTCCTATGTTCATTATATGGAGCCAAGGCAGAAATGCGAATGTTTTCCCCTCAGGGCTGTATGACCTGTCAAATGTACTAAAAAAGCAAACTCAGGTCTCATTTGGTAATTCAATTTTTTGTGTTAATCTCTGGAGGATGAAAAAAACAACAACCCAAACCTGATATTTTTGGCACCTTATCTTTTCAGCTGTCTCTTTTGTTCTGGAAAAAGTCTGAATTCTGTCAATATTTGCAATTCTTTTCCACTGTATTCATATTTTTAAATTGCCACATTGTGCTTTTGTTTCCTAGGTCAGTTTTCTTTGTTAAATATATACTTCTAAAGTAACCTTCAGCATCATTTTTTTTTTCACTTAGACTTGCTCATTATCCCTCAAGAAAGAGCAGCAACAGGATTCACAGGCAGCCATGGGACTAATTTAATTCTGAGGAGCTAAGCTCATCTTACTTGTGAGTGAAATTTATTTTTCTTTTCAAATTTAATCAACAGTGCCACCAGGTGGCTGGATCAAACCTATCTATTCAAGAATGCTGTAACAGATTAATTTTTTATTGTATAGGAACAAATGTAATTTTATTCACTAATGTGGGAGCTACATTTCCCAAATTTTGCTGATTCTCTGGTAAGGTGGAAATGAAGGAAAAGTATTTATAGTTAGTCAGTTATTGCCATTCATAGTATGCTTCAGAATGTATTTGAAGGAATATTTTTTTAAAGAAACAAATTGTGAGAACTGATGCCGCATGTAGGTTTGCCGCACTCGTATTAAAATAAATATATGCATGCTGACTTGAAGAATATTTTCATAACACCAACAGATTTATTTCTCACCCCTAATGATCTGATCAGCATGAGAAAAAGCAAGCTTTGTTAAAACCAAGGCTAGTGAGTAAAGGGACACATTTTCCTAACATTTAGAATCATAGACCATCCTTGATGACTTTTTAATGACTTTAAAGCTTTGATTTGAACACCAGGCCATATCTAACAAAATGAAATTCAATGTAGAGAAAAGTAAAGTCCTACATTTAGGCAGGAAAAACCAAAAGTACACATATAGATTGGGTGAAACCAGGCTCAATAACAGTAACTGTGAGAGAGATCTTGGAGTCTTAGTGGACAACCAGCTAAATATGAGCCAGCAGTGTGCAGCAGCAGCCAAAAAAGCTAATGCAATCCTAAATTGCATAAACAGAGGGATACAATCAAGATCAAGGGAAGTACTAATACCACTCTGAAAAGCCTTAGTAAGACCACACCTAAAGTACTGCATCCAGTTTTGTTCACCACATTACAAAAAAGATGTTGAGACTCTAGAAAAAGTACAGAGAAGAGCAATAAAGATGATTAAGGGACTGGAGGCTAAAACATATGAAGAACGGTTACAGGAACAGGGCTTGGCTAGTCTAGTGAAGATAAGAGAAGGACCAGAGGAGACATGATAGCAGTCTTCCAATATTTGAGGGGCTGCCACAGAGAGGAAGGGGTCAAGTTATTTTCTAAAGCGCCTGTAGGCCAGACAAGGAATAATGGATGGAAACTGAGCAAAGAGAGATTTAACCGGGAAATAAGGAGAAACTTTCTGACAGTGAGAACAATCAACCAATGGAATAGTGTGCCCTTGGAAGTTATGGGAGCGCCATCACTTGAGACTATCAAGAAGAGATTGGACTGCCATTTGTCAGAAATGGTGTAGGGTCTCCCGCTTGACGGGAGTTGACAAGGTCCCTTCCAACTCTGATTATCTGTTAAATCTGTTTATAGCAAGGTTTCCCAAACTATGAAGTATACCTCCTTTGGGAAGGGACAGACAGAAAAGAGGTGAGGAGCCTTTTAATTACATTGTATAAATGTAATTAAATCCCCCTATCCCAATATTTTATTGAATTACTTTCATTGTTCATTTGTATTCATTTTGATGTTTGGATTTTCTTTTAGGGAACATGCATATATTAAGATTATACTTAAAGGAGGTATGATAGCATAAACTTTAGGGACTCCTAATCTACAGGGACAAAGGAACTATTGTTTGGTAATCCCAGAAAACATCCAATTAGTCAAGAAAATAGAATTGAGAAAGCATAGCAGAACTTGGATATTCTTATGTTACTTATATTGCATTGTGTCCTTTGTATATGTTATTAAAGAAGCCATTAATACTGGATAGTCGATATTATGAACCACTGAATAAGTTCATTGGAAGCCAGTATTCCTCATGACAGGGTCAGTGATGGACACTGCTTGATTCGATTAAGCAGGCCTAAAGATGTTAGTTTAGGCATAACAGGAACAGGATATAAAAACTTGCAAGGAATTTGCTCACTAAATAAGATTTAAAGTGAGATGTTTAACAGTTGAGATAATTCCTTTGCTTTAAAGAATTTAAATACTTGCATCACATCAAAAATCATCCTTCTTTATTTTTCCCTTTACAGACTGAATATGGAAGCCGAAATTATTCTGGAGTATCTTTTTTTTCCCCAAGACCACGTAAATAGCAGCAGACATAGACAGATACAGACTTCAACAGATAATTAGAACTGCAGAAAAAACAATTGCTACCAACCTCCCTTCCATTGAGGACCTGTATACTGCACGAGTCAAAAAAAGGGCTGTGAAAATATCTACAGATGCCTCACATCCTGGACATAAATTGTTTCAACATCTATCCTCAAAACAATGCTATACGGCACTGCACACCAGAACAACTGGACAAAAGGGCAGTTTTTTCTCACATGCCATCACTCAGCTAAACAATTAATTTCCACAACACTATCAAACTATTTACTAGGACTGTATTAATATTATTCTTCTCACCCTTCCTATTACCTATCTCCTTCTACTTATGACTATAACCTTGTTACTTGTATCCTTACAATTTCCTAGTATGATTTTGATTGCTTATTTAGTATCTATGACTATCAGTAAGTGTTGTATCTTATGATTCTTGATGAATGCATTTTTATATACACTGAGAGCTTATGCACCAAAGACAAATTCCTTGTATCGCACCTGTCCAATAAAGCTATTCTATTATATTCTATTCTATTCTATTCTGTTCTGTTCTGTTCTGTTCTATTCTATTCTATTCTATTCTATTCTATTCTATTCCATTCCATTCCATTCTATTCTATTATTTTTATTCCAATCAATGAGAAACTGGCTTTCCAGTCTGTATAGTCTTACATGCTCTCAGAGCTTGTTTGTTGCTTGAGACATATTCATCACCTGACAATGTAACAGCATCAGTGCTAGTGATTGTGAAGTTCACTCCCTGTTCATATACTTATCCTTCCAGTGCTGGAAGAGGTGTGGTTATTACCTTTGGAAGTTACTTGATTAGGGCATCATCTTCTTCTTGACTGTTTGTCTGGTGTTAACCACTGCTTATCTGGGTTGTGTACATTCAATCTCAATTTCAACTGGGAAATTGTGCATGCTAGATCAAGTCAAATCCAGAAATACTAGAAAATTCTGGAAGCTTGACATTTGGGCAAATCAACCATCTGTAGTGACATAGGAATGAACCATATGTTCATCATTCAAAAGAGAGAACAAAAACCCAGAAAAAAAAAAAAGCTCAGAATACATCTCCAGCAACCAACAGCTAAATAAGCAGGGATTAACACCAGGCTAGATAACCACAATACCCTAAGACCTTATTATAAAGATTTCTGTAAAGACAAATATTGGCAGTTTTATTTTCAGGCCATTCTTGTTCATAGTAATCCATTAGTATATATGTGAAGTCTGGGTAATCTTCAAGTATATAACTTTGCATACACTTACATTTTATCAGCATTTTTAAATTCTTCTTGGCAACTTGGGAAAATTTATTTACAGTGTATTTTGTCATCCTATTTAATTTTTTTATCCATACAAACAAAGTAGTGGTGAATATGAATACAGTAGCAATTTATTTGGATGAGCAGTGAAAAGCTTTCAGTAATTTGAAAATACCAGAATACTATTGCTAAATAATAGTAATTAAATTTCTATTGTTTGGGGATGAATATGATAGGAAAGGATTGTGGCAGGATAATGTACGAAATAATCTCAATGCTCAATGACAGAAAATGTACATGTTCTACATTTTGCAGCAAGTTTTATGATCTTAGTACTGCAAATCCTCAAACAAATATTTTGTTCTGATTTTATAACCTGATATGTTATTTTGCTATTTATTCATTGATTGGTATTGGTGTTGACTTATGTATTTTAATTATAATGTGCTGGGTTAATTATTGGTATAGTGATGTTTTCTTGCTATTTAATATTTCTTTCTTTGAGCTGCTGCACTGTTGTTATTCCATAATGGATTTATTTTCATTTTGTTCCAAAATTTATGTGATGGAAAATGTCTTGTGCTAGTTTGGCTCTAAAGGGTGGTCTTTTAAAAATACAACCAACTGCCCTGACATCCTTCTCTCTACATTCCATCTATTTCTCTGATTTGTGTTTACCATACTATGCCATTCCATACTGAGCTTTACATAATTGTTCTTTATGCTTCAAACTATATATTGACTTTTTTATGAAACTTTAATTTTGAATTTTCAAAATTTTCAATCTGCTTAAATTATTGGTGCAAAGCATGTATTGTGAATGAATTACCACTTGAACATCAAGAGGGAAAAATACTTTTCTCACTGATGCCCATTTGAATGTAGATTTTCTAGAAACAGAAACTACATTATTTCCTGATCTGCAATTTTATCAAAATGAGTTAGAAGAACAGTTATTTTTATTTTGTCATATAATGTGTATTTTCTTTCCTTTGTAGCTATTTAGTTGCATCTTAAATTTTTTAATCATTTACAAAGTTTCATTTTAGGGCATATTGATATCATTTTTTAAAAAAAAAATACCCTTTCTTACAAACAATGCAGTATTATCTGTTTAATTCTAGACTTGGCCTCTTTCCAAGTAAATCTGATAGTGTGATTTTTCAGTCTGTTCAGTTTTGTACTTTGAGATATGTAGGGGCAGAGATGGAAATTAAAAATGCATTGCTTGACATAGAGATAATTTCATCCTCCTACCCCTTTTCAATTCATCAAAGCAAAGAAAGTTTTATCATGGGAATATTTCTGACATAGTTACCAAACTACAGTTTGCATACAAGTGTAAAGATGTGTGTTCCCTGGGGCAGTCATATTATTATTTACAACCATGCTATTATATGCTGTCTTTTGGGGGCAGAGGGTCTTTCTTCCTCCCTTTTCTTAAAAAGACAGTGCAGGAATCATCTGGACAGCCAAGTGAATATGCAAGCTGAAGGGAGGAAGATGACTGCCCCTAAAAGCAATCCAATAAACTTCTTTTGGGACAAGTTTTCTTCTCTCCTAGCTAATTATTTGGGTTTTATCCAACACTTTTGAAAAGTATATAGATATTCTTCTTGTGAATTTGTTACTGTCTTGATTTACTCCTTCCTAAAACTATCAAAGGGAAAAGAGTAACTTGTTTTATTGGCTTGTTTGATTTGGCCACACCTGGCACGACAGAAGTTCTTATTGCATGTTATGATGAGCATGCCAAAGGATATGATGGACGCAACAAAATGTACTTAGATTAATTTTATTATAAGTTTATTTGAGTGGATTCGAAAGACTGTGAGGGAAGGAGCCATTTACACCAAATTTCTTAGATCCTGAAGTGCTAAGATTTGGTGATAAATGGAGCAAAACATGAGCCTCAGTTCACATGCATTGTTGACAGACAAAGAAAATCACAGGCCTCAATGGCCTCAACACGGAGATCTTGGTCCAATAAGTTGAGAAAGAAAATAGTATATCCTGGTCATACAAATGGCTGCATGCAAAGGTCATGCAAATGGCTGCATATCTGTCACTGGGATATTTGTGTGGCAATATTACATGAAAATAGTTACGGAGTGAAGATTGCACTGTGAAATCACTTCTTAAAACATGAAAACTATTTTAGAACCAAAAGACATCTACGAAGGTCGAAATACGTACAACGTTAAAACAAAGTAGCTGCTTACCAAAATTATTTACATTTGATAAAATCATGGCTCTTACAATTATTATCAGTTATTTCATGTTTTCTATCAAGAAGTAAAGTACAAACAAGTTTAGAGGGACATGAAATTATATTTCTAGCCATTGTTATTTTGAATTAGAATGAGTTATGCATGTAAATGTTTAGGACTCTCCATTTTTTTTAACTCCAGTCTTTTGTTGGGTTAAAAATTCAATTTAAGGAATGCTACAGAACAAATTATTTGAATGCCTGCTTGAATTCCAAAGTATGTTATTATTATATCAGTGTGATATCAAATTCAATTCTAAATGCTGCAATGTATATTTTCCAGAACATGATGAGAATAAATAGAGAGAAGCATAATGTTCAAAGGGATGACTTTCACAGGTAATTTTAATATTAGATAAGGCAAAGAGAGAATAAAACTAGAGATTAGGCTGATAAAGTAACATTGTGATGGGAAAAATGTAACATGAGTGAAATATATCAAAAATTTAAGAGGATTAAATTATACTTTATTCCTGTAAAAAAGGAAGCTTTACTGAGTACCAACCAGTAAAAAGAATTAAGGGAAACAGAATTTTAAATCTTGAAATACTGACTGAAACATTGCCACTTTTAATGAAATGCTTGCTTAAAGTGCTTGCTTTTGTCAATGGGAAAATTACACAGCAGGAATGCCAATGTTATTGCAGTCCATGTTAGGGCTGGCAAGCTTACTCTTCATTTCTTAAAGTTGCCAGTCTAATGCTGAATTTCTATGCTTGTTGCAAAGTGAGCACTTCATTTTGTCTGAGGTCAATGTAAAAGTAAAGCCAGATAGCAAGGTCACATATACATGTGCTTATTGGTTTCTGTACTTCATCCCTGGAGAAGATGGGAATCAAATCACAACAGAAGGTGTAGAGGTTCAAATTAGGTCGAACACTGAAAAGCTTGGGAACAACCATTGGAAGAGAATCATGATTCCAACTACAGAAATTGTTATCGATACAATAAATAATACAACACAAGAAGAAGGTTTAATAAGTACAGTGACCATAATGAATGCAAAGAAGTTATCTTAGTTTCCAAACAGAACAAGTATTGAAAGTAAATTCTTGGTTCATACACCTAACTTCTGCTTCAGTCTTCCCTTGCCCAATGCATGTTTATTTGCTTTTCTCTCCATCCAATACTACTTCTTACGCACAAGACCAGGTGATGTCCAGGTGACAGAAGCCAACACTGTAATAATTAGGAACTTTGGTCCAAAATTTCCATACCCTTGAAGTCTCCTAAACCAAACAGGCCCAGACATAGTTAGATTTTTTTAAAAGAAGCAAACTGTGCAAATAGTATTAGATTTGTCTACTTAAACTATGCTATAAACTTTTTAATGCAATGGATTGGGATGAAGTTAAAGTGGCTTATTACTCAAGTTGTTTCTTGTTGTTATTATCATTTCATGTTATTCATTCTAGAAAAACAAACAACCATTTTGTATGAAGTGGACCAAACAGCTTCAACATAGAAAGATTTCACTCCAGGGAAATCATACAGTATAACAAGGGCTTCAGGAAATTTCAATATATCATTTCAATATACTGTATATTCAATATATATTCAAAATTTTAATATATCATTATATGCACAAACAAGGAAATGTCATTTCAGAATGATAGTGGGAGAAGAAAAATTGGGGACATGGTGCTTTTTAGAATAGGTGTTTTTTTTAAAAAAAAATTTAGACCATGGGGAAAAAAAATCCTGGAAATGTTGCTTAATAGTCAAAACACTAAAAATAGAAAATTGCTAATAAAATGAAAAATACACTACTTATTGCAAATGCAAAATTTGCATCACAACAGCTGCAATACCAACAGATTAACTATATTTTTTTCTGTACTATCTACAATTGTACTAATTTGTAACCAATGATTCATATTTAGAAAAATATTTATCAATTCTAATTTAATAACAAAAACAATGGAGTTTGGATTGGACAAATGTGCCACACTCAACATAAACTGGGGAAAATAATAAGAACTGAAGGAATCAAGATGCCCTACAAAAATAACATCGAGTCTAGATGAAGATGATCACTACAAATACCTGGGTATCCTTCAAGCTGACAACATCAAGCACACTGAAGTCAAGAAAAAGGTTAGAAGTAAATCAATCAAGACAGTGAACAAGATTTTAAAGCCCAACTCAGGGGCAACAGAATACATCTGAAGGACAGTGAAGAAGATGTACTGATGTACAATTGGTATACCATGTACAGTTGGTATACCATGAAGGCTTACTGACTACTGGAAAAGCCAAACTGGCCTACAAGAAAGATGAACAGAATGGAGGGAAGACAAAGCATTACAGTACATTAAAAAAATAGCATGGAAAGCAGATAATAACAAGACCTGACAATGGCTAACAGTAGGAAAGACTGAGGGACTAATTCTGGTTGCACTAGACTACATCAAGCCTTAAGAACAAATGCATACAAAACCAGAATTGAGAAGATAGCAACAGATAGTAAATGCCATCACTGCAAAGAAACTGAAGAAATAATGGACCATCTGGTAAGCTGCTAGAAGAAGATCGCACAGACTGACTACAAGTAATGACGTGATACAGTAGTAGCCATGGTGCACTGGAAAATCTGCAAGAAATTTCATTTGCCTGCAAGCAAGAACTGGTGGGACCATAAAATAAAGAAAGTCATATAAAATGAAGAAGCTCTGGAACTGCAGAATTCAAACAGATAGGCACCTGACACATAGCACTCCAGGCTTAATAATTGTTGATAAGAAAGACCAAAAAAATGTCTGGATAGTGGACATGGCAGTATCTGGAAACAACAGAATAGAAGACAAAGAACTGAAAAGGATAACAAAATACCAAGATCTGCAAATAGAAAGAGCACAATTGTGGGAAAAGTAAACAGAGGTAGTACTAATAGTAATAAGTGTCTTGAGTCCAGTTCCAAAACAACTGCAGTTACAACTTGAGCACCATTGGCATGAACAAATTCTCCACCAGTCAATTACAAGCTTTACTTAGAACAGCTTAAGGCCCAGTCTCACTGGCCGAAGGACGCAAAACGTATGCAAAAAGGACACAGCGGACAAGCAAAATTTCGGGAGTGGCTCCATCCATTGTCATCCGCTCCAAAAAGTGGGCAAAAATTATCGCATGAACAGAATGGAAGAACGGACGTGGTAGTATGTAAGCGGAATGTTAAACGGATGTTCATAGGAAGCCTAAAGCGGATGAGAGCACGATGGAAGCGGATGAACATCCAGAAGGGGTTCACGACTAGAGGATAATTTGAAGGGGACACATAGCTGAAGGGCGATGCATGGGAATGCAAGAAGTGCCATCACCGACGCCTATAGGAAACAAAGGGGATGCGGCGGATGTATAATCGGATGCAAAGCGTTCACTGTGCAATGTGGGGGAGTTATGAATTGCATCAGCTCCATGGATTAAAAGGATACACAATGCACGCAGTCAGCATACAGGGAAAGACTGCCACATACATCTAGCAAGGAACACTATGGTTCATCAGTCAGGCAGAGAGGAAGCCTTATTCCTACTCATTCAAGCCCCTGGCAAGAAGGAAGAACAAGCACCCACCCCACTGGCACTGACTTCTGAACCTTCCTCCTGCTGCTGCTGCTGTGGTTGACATCCCCAAGGCCTCAAGCTGCCTCAAAGCCACTGCTGCTGAGGCCCTGCTGCTGCAAGCCTGAAGGCCCTGCTGAAGCCCTCGCCAGAGGGAGGAAGAGGCACGGGAAGCAGAAGGAGAGAGGAAACCAGGTAGCGAGCCCATTTCCGAGGAGCATGAGGGTGCTGGATGAGGTTGCTGGAATGGCTGAGGGAGAACGAGTCCTCTGGAGAAAGGGCATAGCCTGTCTGTATCGCAACACCAACGAAGAAGGCAGGCAGCCTTGAGAGACAAGGGCAGAGAAGCCTGGGTACACTGCAGAAGTAGCCCTTGGATGGTGAACAGCACTGCACCTTTTAATGGCAAAGCTAAACCTAGAAATCCAGGCAGGCCACTGTCACTCCCTGAATGGGAGATGTACGA